>JAPYZE010005730.1:452-15058 GCA_030522805.1 Leptomastidea abnormis | reverse complement strand
AATTTATTGATTTAAAAAAAATACAGTTATGTAAAAAAATTTAAATAATTTAAACAAAAATAAAAATTACCTGTTCTACTGCAATTAAACATGGCCAGTTTTCTTTGCAAGCTTGGCAATCACAAACAAAATTATGATGTCCCAAAAAATCATGTCTCTCTTTTTTTGACATTGATTCAGTTGTTCCATAATTAACAAATAACTGTAGCATAGTTAAAAAAAAATTACAATTAATATTTTATTAAGTCTAATAGTTAACAGTTTGGGTACATTAAAACTTTATTTAAAATTATGTAAATATTACTGCCACTTTATACCTGCTGCCCTTTTGAAATAAAAGTTGTTGTAAACAGCAGAATTTCTTGGTTGTTAGTAACTATTTTTTCAACATTACAAACACAACTGTGATTGAAAAGACTGGAAAATGGATTGATCATAGATCCAAAATTCATTTTATTTAGATCTTTCACCCCTTCGCCATATGCTTCACACTAAAATAGATATGTTATTATAAATAAATATAAAATTTTGGTAAATAAATTAAACAAATGAAAAATTCTAAACTTTATAGTGGTTTTTTCCTGTGATGCTTCTCATTTTTTTCAATATTTCAACTACACAAGAAACAGTACTTTCGTCTACCGTTTCGAAATTAGTATTATTGTTAAAAATTTTGGATTTTTTCAGTAGAATTTCAATAACATTTTTACAAAAACCATGATCTTCAAGTAAGCATTCTTTATCTGACAAATTATAAATAAAGCGAAATGAATTGCATTGAAATCCATGTAACTTGTTATCTAAAAATAAACAAAATTTGTTAACAAAGCTTATAATAAACATTTTCAACAAATTGTTTTTACCTTTATATTTATCTATAACCTTAGCTTTTTTTATAATATCTAATAATCCTTCAGTTTTAACAAATTTAATAAACAATCTAGTTGTCAGCGACAGCGAACTTATGGACAGAAAACTGCACTTAGAGTCATCAGTTAGAAAAGAAAAATATGGAAGTATTTGGCATTCAATATCATGATATTCTTGCCAAGCATCTTCTTTACATTTTTCAGAGCAGTAAATAGCAACAGTACAACCCTGGCATGGAATTCCAGTCCAAGCCACAGTCAAACAATGAGAACAGTTGAGATAAATGTTCTTCATATGTGGAAATGATACAAAATTTTTTTCAACAGCTATGACTGTTCCACGTTGAATATCTTGAGCAGCTACAACATGTCTTCCATACTTCTTGTTATATTCAAGCTTTATAAGCTCTGATGCACAAGGAATATCTTTTGAAGGTTTAAAATTCAATGTATGAATTTCTGGCTCATCTTCCTTCAATACTTTGTCAAGTTGTATCAAACAATCTTGTTTACGAGCAGCAAGTTTTTTCTTCAAACCATCTGCCTTTGTGATCTTACATGCTCTTTTAATGTCAATCAAACATTCCTTGTATTTCTGTAGATGAAACAGTAAAGCTGATCTATTACCATAGCTTAAAGCCAATTCATTTGAATTTTCTTCAGCAAATACAATACTTTTGGTGTAAAACGATAATGTTTCCCTGTTAATTTATTTGTCATAATTCCTACTAGAATATAACTTATTTCCTGCTTCACGAGCCTTGATTGAGTCTTTGGAGTTTTTCTTAGGAAGATCAGAGTCAAATTTATCTTCAGACAATCCAAAAAACTTGTTCATAAATATTGCTATAGTACCTATAATTGGTTCCATTTTCCGGTTTTTTGATCAGATTTTGATGATAAATATCAAATTTTAACAATTATCTGTTAAACGTACAGTTGAAACACTTTTGTTTAATTTAATTCTGATCTCGACTTTGTATACCACACATGCCACTGACTCACAAACACGCATTGTACCTAACTTGCTCTTACATTTCCGCTTGTTTATCCGATTTCGTAGAACTTTTAGAAGCGAAGCAGTATTCCATTTGTTTGGCAGGAAATTAAAAATAAGTGTCCACTTTTTTGTTAAAATTTTTTAATATTCCAAAAAATTTCATATGGATTTCTTTTTACGTTTTAGCTTATTACTGAATAAATACAAACCTATTCATAAAACATTAAGCTATAAAAATAACTACGAAAATTTTATGATGAATAATTTTTACTACATCTTCTTGATTTTTAAATAAGTTTTTGAAACATTGCTTTTTTGAAATTCTAAAAATAGTTTTGAAGTATCTAGATAATTGAAATCCTAAAATTAAATATTTTTTTGTTACTTATGGATTTAATGATTTAATATCAATGTTACTGAATAAATTTTAATTTTTAAAATTGATTTTAAGTAAATTTTGGCAAAAATTTATTTTAAAAGTAAAAGATACATAAATGAAATAACATCACCTGTGGATTAAATTCATCTGCTGGTTTGAAACATGACCAGCTCTCTTTGCAAGCCTGGCAATTACAAATAAATTCATAAACTTTATTGAAATGGCTTTGTCTTTCATATTTTGTCTTAGAATTGGCGATTCCATAATTTACAAATAACTGTAATACACATGTTATGATTAAAAATGTTGTTATTATTAAAACAAAAGTTTGTTTAATAAATTAAAATTTTATTTTAAGGATTTTTAATGATGTTATTATTTTGTACCTGTTGTCCTTTGTAAACAAAGTTTGTAGTATATAAAACAATCTCTTGATTTTTTGTATATGCTTTTGAGACATTAGAAACGCAACTATTATTGAAAAGACTAGAAAATGGAGCTATAATAGCACCAAATTTAGATTCTTCTCTGTCAACTTCAAAAGCAATGTTATATGATTCAATCTAAAATATACAAATAATTATTACAGTACCTCAATTTAATCTTTTAATAAAGAAATTGGATAGTTAGTAAAAATACAAATAAAATAAATAAATACAAATTACAAAATTTATATGAAATAAGAAATGTTATGTAGTAAAAAATTATATTCAGAAAGCAAAATAAGTACAAGTAAAAAATAAAATTACAATAGATTTAAGTATATATCAAAACTTAAAAAGTAAAAATCAATATTTAATTTTTAAATTAAATACGAGTGATTCACATCATTTTTATTTAGACTAATAATAGCTTTTTGAAATGTATTTTATTACATTTTTTTTTATTAATATTAATATCAAAAATCACTTGAATTTTTACTTTGAATTTAAATTAGTAAAACTAATAACAAACAAAAATAATATTTTAATCTCCTTTTTAGTTTTTTAAATTAAATTTAACTGATAAATAGCTTAATAAACAATTAATTATCAACAGAGATATATCACCTACTGATAAGGTTAATTTTCTATTTTGATCAAAACAACTACAAAGTCCAGTAATAAAATTTTAAATGTGTTTTTATAATGTTCTTTGAATAAATGTTGGTAATGAACAAGATTGAACTTGGTACGGTTGGTAAGATTCAAGAATCTTAAGTTCTAACGATAAGTTGTTTTTTTAGAAATTTAGCATTTAAGTTACAGAGTCTAACATTTTATTGTATATTTATATGCATGATTAATACAGAATAAAGCTATTCTTTGATTCTTTCAAACTTGACTTAAATCAATAACATTTGACGAAAAAAAATTGCTTGTGATGCAAAATAATGTTTTCTTTTATTTGATTTAGTCAAATACTAAATTAAACAATGCTAAATTATTATAAAATTTCATTCAACTATTTAATTATTTGTAAAAAAAAATTGGCCCGAGCAAACAAATTTCATAAAAGTAAACAGTATTTAGCATCATAAACATGTTTTCTTATCTAATATTATTGACTTAAGTCAAGTTTGAATGTATCAAAGAATAGTTTTATTAGTTTATGCGTATACTAAAAGAAAACAATAATTCACATTATTAATCATATTTAAATACACAAAATAATTTTAAATTCTGAAACTTTAATGTTACATATTTTATAAACAAGTCATCGTTAGACTTATAAATAATTTTTAGAAGCACGTTTTTTATCCTTAAAAATTAGCAATAAAATTGCAATTCAACTATTTTTACTGTTAATTTAACATGTAGCTGATACTACCAACAGATAGTAGCTTTAACGATACTGTTAACATGAGATTACTTACTCAGAGAGTATGTTATACATATGTCAAAAAATTGTGGTAGTGTTTGTTACTCGACAAGGTCTTACGATGTCCTATCACAATCAATTTGTACTTGGCTCTTGTTAAGGAAACATTTATCCTTTTTACATCTTTTAAAAATCCTGCCAAAAAAAATTCAAATATTAAAATAGACGTACATTACATAAATATTTGTATGAGTCAAAGATACCTACCTACAGAACCTTTTTCATTGCATCTCACGAAAGAAACAATTATTACATCTCTTTCTTGGCCTTGATAGCCATCAATATTGGCTACTTTTAATTTTTGCAATTCTTGTCGAAAAGACCAATCTGTTTCCATTGCAAAAAGTTGCATAATTTTTCTTCTTTGGCCTTCGTAAGGGCTTATAACACCCACTTGACTCAAAGAAATTAATTTCAATAAATGTATTTGTTTAATTATATCAAGTACCTTTTCAGCTTCTACGCTATTACGGTACGAAGTTCCCACTTGTTCTTCGATACCTTCTATATCGAAAAATATTATAGGCTGGTCTTTTTCGCCAAAAAAAGGAAATGGCATAAGCCTCTTGTCAGCTGAAATACCATTCTTCACTTTGTTATCATAAAATTCTTTGGACGTGAAATTGGCTATCTTTGGGTGCATCCTGTACTGCTCCCCTAACATGACACTTGGAATTACATTTTGACTCATCAAACGTTCGAATAAGGAAATTTCAAATCTAGCTTTTTTAACGGTTTCCGATTTGACGACCGGCCCAAGCTGCTTATGGTCACCTATCAAAATCAATTTTTGGGCTAAGTGCATGACCACGGGAACTAGACATTCTGGCTCTGTAGCCTGTGACGCTTCATCAATAATAACTACGTCGTACTTTCTCAGCTTGAAATCTTCGGCACCAGCTGTTATGAGCGTGCAGCAGACAACTTGAACACGGGAAAAAAAATTTTCAGTTGCTGTGGATAATTCATCGCTATATATGTATTCTTCCTCTGGTTTCATTTTTTTTTTAATAAATTTATCATAATTATTTTTTAACTTGTCGTTATTCTTCAGGACCTGTTCAATTAGCCCTAATCTTTTCAGAGGATGCTTTAAATTTTCATATTTTCTTGAGAACAACCTGATTAATTCAACTCCAGCAGCATCCAGTTTTTCTGCCAGCAAGTCAACTGCCATATTGGAATGTGCGCATACTAAAACTTTTGTACTTGTAGACTTAATTATATTACGCACAATTAATACTGTTGTTTCGGTTTTTCCAGTCCCTGGTGGCCCTTGAATAAGTAGTAATCGATACTTTAAAGCCATTTCGATTGCCTTTCTTTGCGATTGGTTAACTGGAAATTCGAAATTGTCGATTACAACGTCGCTCTCATTCTCTTCTGAAATTGAATCATCATTTTTATTTGTCGTAGGTTGATTCAACAATGCTGGCAGCAGGAACTTAAATTCTTCGAATTTTTCTTTCAATGTTGTCATGGCAGATCTCTGTCTCCAGAACACGGTGTCTCTCCACTTCGGCCAAATATTGTATGGATACGTAAGATCCATACAAACTCCATTATTATTGATAAGTTTAACGCAGATATTTTCTTTGGAAAAAGAACTTGTTTCAATCACACATCCGTTAGTCGTCCAATTATAATTTGATGCCGACGATATGACTAACTCGTCCCCTATTTTAATTATGAGATTTTCATTGTCACTTTCTATAGGTACGAAAAATGCCTTCATCGGCCCACCTGGCCTAACGTTGCCTTCCCAACGTATTGTTATATTCGTCATAATTAAAGATCTGCAGATTTCTTTTTGATGCTGTTGTTCTTTGATTATCATGGGGATCATACTTTGCACATAATGCGAAACACTTGAAAATGTATTAGGCATATTAGAAACATAGTCTTTTTTTTTAATTTCTTCATTAGTCTTGTTTACGCCATAATATGACAAATAATCTACGTATTTTTTATGGAATTTACTTTCAACATGAGTTTTCAAAACAGAAACTGTAACTCTGCAAGTTGAGCAGTAGTCATCGCACAATTTGTGATCCGGCTTTTTGTGAGACATTAAATTTACATGCCCTTCAATTCCATGAACACCATCCATTACTAACTTAGTGCATATAAAGCAAAACGAAAAAAATCTTGCAGGTTTTTCGTGCATTGTCATGGCCAAACTTCCAAGAGATATAAGTATCTTATTATTAACTGCAAGTGAGCAAATTTCGTCTGGTAATGTGTCACAGTTAATTTTTGTTCTCTTTACCAGTAGAACGTGTTCCTCACTCTTACAATGCTCAATCACTTTCTTATTTTTTGTAGTTTCATTGTAACTGTTTCCTACAAATTTATCACAAATGCTGCACTTGTAAGAAAATTCGTCGTTAGCAACAATGCCATTAGTAACGCATGTTCTACAAAATACTATATTTTGTGCAGTCATATTGCTGTAAATAGATTATAATATAAAGGTTAAATAAAAATAAGTAGAATAAAAAAAAATGTTATGAAATTACTTAAATATTGAAATAAATAAATGAATAAATATAGCGTAACATTTTTAATCATAGTAAAAAGAAAATATATGAAAAAAAAAAATAATAATAATTTGGTAATTTAGATAAAATAAAAATTAATTTAAAGAAATTGTTTAAGTGAACAAATTTATATTTTTTAAAGAAATACATCAGATTAATTACCTTGGTTGTAAAGAAGCCATAGTTCTATTCTGCGCATTCTCCAAACAACAAACGTTTGGAAAGACAATAAGTAGAGTCTCCCGGTCCTTAGCTGTAACCAGTGTCAGAAACGGAAGTACTCTGTTAATCTCAAACCAGCAAAAATGACAATTTTTTGCCTTTGATGTTGCAGACCTGTAAGCATTCTGGTAAATGAAACAGATGATTAAGGTTAACACAATGAAAGAATGATAGATGATCAAAGAATAATATATTATATAGTAGTAGAATTTCAGCAGGCTAATTGTGAATAAAATAAAAATAAATAAGTAAGTATGCTTTTTAATGCCCACGCTAAGTTTTATGAAAAAAAAGTTTATGATAAATGTAAGTGTAAAATAATTTATAAGTTTTAGATATATCTATCTGACGAATTACCTTGATAGTAAATGAGAAGCACCACTTCTGGTGCCACAAGTTGCTCACAGTATTAACGTTTGAATTTGGAATGTATGTAGAATCTCTTCTTCTTTAGCTGTTAATAGATCATAAACAGAATTACTCTGTAAATCGTCCAAGGAGCAAAAAGTAAAAATTGTTAGCTGTTGCAGCATCCAACCTGTAAACATTGTGGTAAACAAAGTAGATAACATATTAATGTTACAAAACAGTGTTCAATGATAAAAATATAACACAAAATGTGTTAAGTATAATTCATGCACAGAATTCGAAAAAAACATAAAAAATACATCAAAAAACTATTTTTGATGTATCATCACCTTTACTACGGGAAAATAGTAGGTGCAAAAATTACGACTCATGTAATTTTAAAAAAACCATCAAACTTAAATTTTCCCTTATCTATCCCATTAATTATATAACCTAAATTGAAAGTTAACATAACTATAAATCGTTGGTAACGTAGTTATTTAAAAATCAAAACACACAAGGCTGTTAAAAAAAATATAATAAATAAAACAACAATATAAATTTACAAACCATTGTAAGACAATAGGTTTTAAATTGTACCAAGCACCGTGTCCGCGTGACTTTGGCAATAACGGCAAAACTTTTGAACTAAAAATAAATCCTTAATCAAAACTTTCAAAATTGAGATTGTCCCCCGTAAATCATTTTGAACACACACAAACATTCAAGCGAAGTAAAAAAAAGAAAATCAAGAAAAATTCTACTTATTGTTTTAATCTTTATAAGACGATAGGGTTTCTCTGTTTACCAGTGTTCTCTGCCGGGGCCGGGACAGGAAACTCTCATGTGTTAGTGTATACGTGCATAACACACATGTATACATGTAAGGTTGTGTTGTGTACATATACGCTAGGTATACATGTATAACCTGTCCCAACCGAGAACACTGCTGTTCACCAAAAGATGTACAGATTTATCTATCTAAAAAAAACGGACTTCCAGTTTCCAGACTTGCACTCACTTATAAATACATACGGACGCGAGTTAACAACACGCGTTTTGATTTTTGACATTATCTTTTTTCTTTTTTTCTCCCTCACCTCCTTGTTTGTCAAAGTATAAGTATTGGCGCACAACTATGACGATCACGAAGCCTAAGAAATGAGGAAAGCAGAAACATAATTCGTTACTCCTGATAGAGAAAGTATGAGTAAAGAGTATAGGTAGTTGACGGACCGGCTGGTCGGCTGACGCGCGGAAGTATACGTATATTTATATTCTCACGATTATTCGAGTCTACTATATATTTGCAGTATACATACATGTGCGAACGTATATTTTGTATACATGCACACATTATCAAATCAGCTGACTGCCGACTTTGGATTTGTAATCCAAAGATTGGATGGTCTTGAGGTATGGTATACTTATGTAGTATGTACATATACAGTTTTGTTTTTATTATCTACGAACAACACAAAACAAAGAGGTCGAAAAGAGACAGAGAAGAGTTGGAGGGGGTGGGGTAGAAATGCAAGAAGGGAGATCGCGGGTATTTGGTAGATTAGGATATGTATAATATGAGGAGTAAACATAAGGAGTGAAATATTGGTGGCAGAAAAAGGGAGGGAGCAATGTTGCTATATATGTTGCATTCAAGCGACTAACTATAATTACGTATCTTATCATATCGAGATCTTTTGCGCTCACGCGTAAGACGCCGGTTGTTTGGCAACTTAACAATAATGCCACTTTCAACCCCGTTGCCGCCTTTAGCAGATTGATAATATGCCTAGCGATGCACATTCTCTTTTTGTTACTCTTCTATTTATCCACACTAATTGTATATGCAAAGGCATAGCAAAGCTGTAGCGCGTGCACGTAAAGAACCAGAATGCAAATTAGTATGTACATATGTATGTATATGATATACATACACAACAGCATAGGTAACAGCAGCAATCACGTGGAATGAAAGAAAGGAGCAAGGATTCGACGTTGTCTTCTAGGTAGGATGTACATACGTTCTTATCATCGGCGAACTTAGTTTTCGGATCATGATATATCACGCTGATGTGAGGGTGGGGTCAGGAGTCAGGACGCGGAAAGAGAATTAGAGAGCGAGATAGCACTTATGACTGCGAGTTTGGTTCGGTATTTGTTATTTTCAAATTTGAATGCTCTTTGTTGCTGCTTTGGACGGCTATAGAGAGAAAGAGAGAAAAAGGAAGATGCTCGCTTATGAACAGACCTGCCATTTATTAGCTTTTTTAAATTATTTTTTTTATCTGGGAAAAAAATTACAAACTTTGCCGTTGGCACATTTGAAAAATTGTAAGATGCTATAATATTTGTATTATTTTTTATAAACAAGTTTTTATATGCAAATATAAATTTTGTTCTAGAACTTTGCTAATTTTATTTATTAGTTTATAAAAATTAATAAATGAAAGACTATTATTTTTGGTTATGTTAGCTTGTTTGTAAATATTCAAATGTTACAATTTATTAAATATTGGTATGAATTTAATAAAGTTTAAATTTTCTTAACAGAGGTTCATTGAATTACAAATAAAATGTTTGTTTTGAGTTGCAGCTTATTTTAGCGTTAATTATTCATATGAAAATAGGCTATTAAAATCTATGTTCAAGTTTAACCTAAAATACATAAGCTAACATAACCACAAATTAGTAGGGAACGTACTTATTTAAAAAACGCGAGGCTATTAAAAAGAAAATAAAACAATAAAAAATTTACGAACCATAGTAAGGCAGTACTTTTCAATTTTATCCAACTCCGTATCCACGTAGCTTTGGCAATAGTAATAGCGCTTATACATGCAGTAGAACTCCTTAAGTTGTATGGATCATTAGAAAAAAATTTCGAAATTGTTCCACATAGATAGACTTGGCTTTTCGACACACACACACCCACTTATACACACAAGCAAAGTAACAAAAAATATAATGAAAAGAAAAATATATAAATATATATATATATATAGACGCGAGTTTAAGTACGCGTTTGGACATTACCTTTTGTTTCTTCCTTTTTCTATATATTTCCTCGTTAATTAAGACTTGAACTATTGTAAAAATCCGGAGTAGAGTAGTAACGTAATTGGTGGGTAGGAGAGAAAGCTAGGGTAAGTGAGCGATGATGAGTAGTTGATGAGCTGGTCGGTCGGTTGACTAATTTTTACATTGTTAAATGATAACAGCTGTAGCTAATCAGCATTCAGTGCGAGAGAGATAGGTAATACCTAAACTTAGTCCTATCACGCTTTGGTATACTACGATGCTCTCTCCAGCAGTATCGCTTGCGCTGCTCGCCCAACGTCCATATTACGTTCGCTTCTCACAGACTACGAGCACGCGACTGCTCTAAGAGATGCAGATTATAGCCGCACTGCCGCCGCACATTTTCTGACGTCTTAATTTTAGACATACGCGTTTCATATCATCTACGTAGCTGCAGAGTTTCGTGGAGGTATTTATCCTTTTCGGATGTGGTTTAGATATATCATCTACGCAACTGCAGAGTTGCGTGGAGGTATTTATCATTTTCGGATGTGATTCAGATGTTTAACGTCGCGTAAGAGTTCATATCCTTTTCTCGAGGTGTCTAACCTCAAGAAAGTTTTTATCATATATCATCTACGCAACTGCAGAGTTTCGTGGAGGTATTTATCCTTTTCGGATGTGGTTCGGATGTTTAACGTCGAAAAAAAAAAACGTTTTCTATAACGTTACGTCAGAGTTCATATACTCTAATCGTGGTGTCTAAACTCAAGACAAGTTATCATATCATTCATGTAGCTGCAGAGTTGCATGAAGATATTTATCATTCGTTATAGCTATAGCTATTCGCTATTCAGTTGTTAGAAGCGCGAGCTTCGCACTGCTCTCGAGTCTCGCAATATAGCGCAGTCGGGAAAGGACCAAGCACGTCGATCCTTTCGCAAATTCGGAGTCAACGGAGCCACACTTCTACATCTAACATAATCCCGTGCATCAAACGTGGACTTCAGCAGCCCGCTTTGTACAGGTACCAACATATACTTTTATTACTCCGGTTTTCATGATTTCGGAGCACGTTAGCTCTTAAAATATGTTATTGAATTTTTTACGCGTATCGCGTACGAAAATGTTGACGCCTCGCTTGACCATCAATTCTTTTTCCTTCCTTTTACTCTCGTCTCCGTTGTACCTATATACTGATTTCACCGCGTTCGTGTGCGCCCAGTTAAAATTAGTAATTGATGAATATGTTTATATGTATTATTGTTAAATGAAAAAACTTGTTGATATTAAAGCTATATTAAACTATAATCTAATAATTATTACTTATTGAGAGGACTTTATTGCTCTTTTTTTATTGGCCCTCGTTGTTTGTTTTTCACCATTTGTAGTTGTAAAATATTGTTGAAGTGGGATAAACATGTTTTTTAGAGGTCAGGTTACCCTATATTAGTTGTTAATTAGACAGAAACAAACATAAACACCTATGAACTCCTCTGAATTAAAGTTTTTTGAGTAATAAAATACTTTTTCTTTTCAATTGATATTCAAATACTAATTTATAACTTATTTTTAATAATAATTTGTATTGTTTGATATATTTTTCTAAACTGTTTCCTCAAAAGTTAAATTTATAAGAATATTTAATATACTTACATATTTCTAAAAAATTAATAAAAATAATTTATAATAAATAATTTGATTTTTTTTCTAGTGACCATTGAGGCGTATATTTTAAACATATGTTTGTGAATTGAATAAGGAACAGTACTATAGTTTTACTGTAATTTCTCTCGTAGTCCAAGTTTATCAAGTACCAAAAGTAGATACAATTTATTATATTATTCATGAGTAATACTGCAAATGTCTAATTTACATTCATTTTAGGACAGCTACGTCATGAAAAAAAAAATGTTACTCTTCTATCCTTATGTAACAACAAAGCTATCAGTATGGATTTTATCCTTAGTATGATATCAAAGAGACGAATAAATGTGATCAACCAAAACAGGACAATTTATGGTGAATACCACCATTTATTTCCTTTATTGAAAAAATTTGAAGACAAATTTTACGATTACTTAAGGATGTCTGTTCCCTGTTTTGAATATATTTTAAGTAAAATAGAAAATAGTATATCTCGTAACTGGTGCAACTTTCACAAACAGCCGATTTTGCCTGAAGAAAAGCTTGTAGTCACACTCAGGTATTAATGTTTTCAACTACTTAATTATTATTTTTTTATTAATATTTTTAATTGTAAAATAACTTTATAGATTTCTTATAACTGGAGCCTCATATAGAACACTTGCCTTTACTTATCGAATGGGTGCTTCTACAGTTAGTGGTATTATTGCAGATACAATGAAAGCTATTTGGGACAATCTTTATAAGGAGCACATGCCTACTCCAAACAAAAATACTTTTATTCGTATTGCTCAAGATTTTTTTAAAAAAACTGGCTTTCCCCATTGTTTGGGTGCTTTGGATGGAAAACACATCCGTATAAAATGCCCAAGGAAGTCTGGATCAAAGCACTATTGTTACAAGAAATTTTATTCTATAGTGCTGCAGGCTATAGTTGATTCAAATTATCAGTTTATTTTTATAGACGTAGGTGGATCTGGCAAGCAGCATGACAGCTGCACTTTTATGGGATCTGATGTATATAAAGCATTAATCTCTAAGCAGTTAGATATACCTGAAGACATGAAATTACCAGGTTCAGATAGTGTTGTTCCATTTGTATTTGTGGCTGATGGGGCTTATGCTATCATGAACAATCTTATGAAACCATTTCCAGGTCGCAACTTGTCAATTGACAAACAAATTTTTAATAAAAGACTTTCAAGTGCTAGATGTGTGGTAGAGTGTGCTTTTGGACAGCTGGCTAAAAGATTTACAATTTTTAATCAAACTATAGAACAATCTCCAGCTGTTGTTATTGACATAGTTAAATGTGCTTGCTTGTTGCACAACGTAATTATACAAAAATGTAAAACACATGTTAATTTTGAAGTACCACACACACCTGTCCTAAATCCAAATGTGCAAAACAATGCAGATAGATTAGGTTGTGAAGTACGAGAGCAATTTTTGAAATATTTCAACCAAAGTTAACTTATGTTTGAAGTTAATCCAGCTTTAATGAACCGTCACAACTCATTATCATAATTTGACAAATGGTGCCTGTTTAATATTGATAAATAATAAATTTGTTTGGATTGGAGCAAATGTTGCAGACACTGACTGATTAGAGGATGGTTTTACTGAAGATTTGTCATGTATCAAGCAAGAAAAGGAAAAGTCTGTGCATGGTTATATTTGGAGTCTTGCTAAAAGTAATACTTTTATCCGACGCATCAGTCACTTATGCTTATGAAGAGTATAAATTACATTAAAAATCGTATTCAACTAGAAGCACAGCTTAATGTTTCAATATTAATGCATCAAGGGCTTCAGGATTAAATTTTTTAATTTCATAACACGCATATGTATAATTATTATTTTATAAATTTATAACATTAAAAATTTATGGAAATGTCAATATGTTATAAAAAATACAAAATATATAATATCTTATCAACTAAACTTTGAGTTCCTAGTATTTAAAAAGCCTGTGAAATATTTGATAATTTATTATAAAATTATTAAAAAATTGTAAAAATGTGATTAAGAATTACTTGTCAAAATTAACTTATGAAATTATAAGTATAATTAATAATTAATTTTATGTATAATTAATTTTTATAATTTATAAGTATTTATTACTAAGTGTTGAAGCTATAGAAATTCATGGTGAAAAAAGTATTTTTTTTTTATAATATGTTTTTTATTTGGTAAATGTAATTAATTTGTATGGAACATATAGTTGGTACGATATGTATAGCTTAGCTATTCGCTGTTCAATTGTTAGAAGCAGATCAGTGTACTTGCACGAGCTTCGTGCTGCTCTCGAGTCTCGCAGTATAGCACAATCGGGGAAAGACCAAGCACGTCCTTTCATCTACGCAACTGCAGAGTTTCGTGGAGGTATTTATCCTTTTCGGATGTGGTTCGGATGTTTAACGTCGAAAAAAAAAAAAACGTTTTCTATAACGTTACGTCAGAGTTCATATACTCTAATCGTGGTGTCTAAACTCAAGACAAGTTTTTATCATATCATTCATGTAGCTGCAGAGTTGCATGAAGATATTTATCATTCGTTATAGCTATAGCTATTCGCTATTCAATTGTTAGAAGCGCGAGCTTCGCGCTGCCTCGAGTCTCGCAGTATAGCGCAGTCGGGGAAGGACCAAGCACGTCCTATTGCAAATTCGGAGTCAACGGAGCCACACTTCTACATCCGACGTCATCCCGTGCATCAA
>JAPYZE010005726.1:0-10957 GCA_030522805.1 Leptomastidea abnormis | reverse complement strand
AAAATTCAAGATTTAATTATTTATAACTATTAATTTTTCATAGAAGCAAAATGATATTTGAGGAAGCTTTCTGCCAAAAACTTGGCAGCGGTTTTTTTAATTAGGTTTAATATTTTTTAGGTTTAAGAGCGTTCCTTACACCTAACTCTAAAACCGTAGTTACCGACATTGTCGATTTTTCGTTTTTTGCCGTCAATTCACATATTTGTGAAATTATAAAATTGTAGGAACAATCCTTAAGCAACCAAAACTGTTCCTGCAATTTTATATTTTCACAAATATTTGAATTGACGATAAAAAAACGAATAATCAGAGATAGGAATCTGTGTCGGTATGAGGCATTCCCTTAAGTTAGATATTAATTGGTAATATATTCGTAATTTAAACAAATATTTTTTTACGTTTTTTTATATCGATTTATATTTACAGGATTTAGTACAAGCAGTCGGAGAAGCTTCATTCAGTAGAAAAACAAGAACTGCAGCAAATACTATAAATGATTCTAATGACAGTGGTTTGAAAAGAAAATGGATCCATTTAACGTCTAATCTACATGAAAGTGAGAGTCCTCGAATGAAAAAAAGAAGAAAGTCTGAGAATGATTAATCATAAAACTTTTGTATGTAAAATACGAATGGCGTAAAAATAGTGTAGTATGAAAACAAATCATAATTAAAATGAAAAGATTTTTAGTAATTAATAATATATTTTAAAAACTACTAAAACTCTAGAGCAACTCAACGAAAAAAACTTGTACTTATATTTATTCAAAAGGCATTTTATTTAGTTTTATTTTAAACATTTTTTGACATTATTGTAAACGTTTTTGATTATTCTTTTTTAGAGACTCTAAACTATTTTATCTAAAAATTTATAATTATTTTATAAGTAGAAAATAAAATAGCTTTTTTTTTCTTAAACATATGATCATTGAATCTGTACGTCATCTAAAAAACAGTTAATCGTTGAAATCTTTTTTTAAAAAAGATATTTCACCAAATATTTACTTATTTAAAAAAATATGTTAAATTTAAGTAAATAATAATAATTTCATACTATTTAAGTATTGAAAAAAAATTTTTTTCTTAAAATAACTTAATAGGGTAAATTAACCAATTACTGTGGGGAAATTGCCAGGTACCACGTTTGTTACTGCAAAGTACATACGTTGAAATAATTTCTTTTACAAAAAATTAATTTTTTTTACATGATTCTTTATGGTTTAAATATTATATTAAGTGCTTGTATATGTATTGTTAAAAAACAAACAGGTAATTGAAAAAAGCGATAAAAAACAAGGTTCAGTTACTGCGGGCTTTTTCAATTACTGTAGCCAGTACGATTTATATACTACGGATATTGAAATGAAGCAAAACTAATTTCATGTAAAAAAATATCAAATGATATTTAAAATGGAGTAGAAATATAATTTTATTAATAATTTGCCATTTGATCTTAACAGATTTAAAAACTAAAACATCCATAGGTTTTACAATGTGTATAGCATTTAGAGGTTATGCAATAAGTTCTATATATCTTAGAATAAGATGAGACAAATGTCCTTCAACATATAAAATTACTGGTCTTTAATAAGATTAGCGTAGGGTTCAAACTTATTTGTAATCCTATATTCATAATAGCTTTTACAAACCATTACACGTTTGTTGTTATAACCAAAAGAAAAATCTGCTGGTACATTTGTGGGCTGCAATTTCCTAGCAAATAAAACAAAATTTTGGGCAAGCTCTTCAGCAGCATTATCAGCGACTAAAATTGACAATTTTCTTTTTTATTATTACCTACTATACGACACACATTTGAATAACCTTTGGGTGCGAGCACAGGAGGAGCCTTTGGGTTTAATGGCATCCCTATTAATTATAAAAATTAGAATACAACTAAACATACGTATAAAGTAGTGCATTAAATTATTAATCATTTACTAATTTACTCAACCACTTCATCCCAATTGAATATCCTATTTGGTTGTATATTAATAAAATTTTTTCCTGTCAAATAGTTAGTCATGTTACTAAACCATTCTCATATGCCTTTTTTACTCACTCATGCTCTATTCAAATTTACAAAGTAAAACACTTGTTGCCTGGTTTATTATCTGTAAACAGTGCTCTCAAAAAGTAGCATCCGAGTTCCACGAAATTGAAATTATTTCTAATAATTAATATTACGGAAATGGGTTTTAACCTTAATAAATGAAACAAAAATTATTTTTTGTAGTAACTTTGCTTTTAAACATTTTAAACTGCATTATTTAAAAATATTTGTTTAAACAAGGCCTCCTCTAATTTAAATTTCGCGGAACCTGGATGCTACTTTTGAGAGCGCTGTCTGTAAATATATTGTTTATTTGCAATTAATTACACACTGCTTTAAAACTCTCTTGTAATTGCAACTTGAAGACTAGAAAGCTACTTTTAAGATGCAATCAAAAACCCACTTGACAAGATCCTTTTTTTTAAACTTAACATAGATGCAGGTTCAGGTTTTTCATCGGTATATTTATTTTATTTTTATGCTCTGATCGTAGACTTGGAAATGTTGAACTTTCTTGAAGTAGCTGCAATTGATAGACCTTTCCTAACCTTGTCCACAGCAAGCTTCACATCTTCTTTGATATACTGCTATAAATTCTTAGATGCTTTTCTTTTTGTTTTCCCATTTCCTTTAAAATACAATGAAATACTGAAACTATTTTTTAAAAGAAAGCGTTCATTCTGAAATGCTCGCTTTAATGCAAGATATGATAGCTGTATTGAAACTGTTACGCGAGAAACGCGTAACTTGTAAATTTATTATTATTCATAATAATACAAGAGAACGTAGAGGGCACCACGCTATAGGCCTCCTTACACAGGCTGGCAATAAGCGTTGCAACTGTATATAATATACGACTATTCGCTCGTTTACTGTTTCGAGCAAGAGTAAACGGGGCTTAAAGTTACTTTGCTGTTAGTTTAGTATTCTATTCATATAAGATCTCTATTCGTATAAGATAAACGCAATCTAATTGATAATAATATTTTAAAGATGATTGAGGATAGCAAACGATGTAAATACACAGTAGTGAAAAGAAAAAACAAGTTAATTTTAAGTTACAAATTTAATTTATTAGAGAGTAAGAGATTTCAAGGGATAGAAATGCAAAAAGGTAAATGGATATTGGTATGATTGATGTATTATAAAATTACTTACAATAATTTTATAGACTGATATTGGCTATTACAAATTTCGTAGACTTCTTCGGTAGTTAGTATTATTTAGATACATTATTCCTTCGGCTTACAATTCCTTAAAATCAATGTTGACAATCTTTATATTTGTAATGTTAATATCTAATCTTGTAAATCTATTTTTTTTCTATATAAACTAAACTTAATATATGACGCACAAGCACGTAACTGAGGTCTACGCACTGCACTTAGTCTCGATTGTTTTTTTGCACTTCACACTTAAGGTCAGTAAATGCACTTCGGTCAAGTTCTATTTCTAATATAAAATTATTAAACTAGTACAAATAGATATGCTATGAGCAAGGATCACTCGTCTAATTACAAATTTAATGAAAAGAAACGGTAAAACTAAGTTGAAATTAGGTAAATTAATTAAATTACTGCGAGAAATTAACTAAAGTCCTTGTGGTCCGGCTGACAGGCACTTCGAGACTGAGGAGGCAAGGGCTGCATACTTCTCTTCAACTGGCAATGTGTAGCGTCCTTCGCTCCCCTTCTTAGGGGTTCAGATCTGGACATAGTACCCAGACTGCACTTATTTCCTTCTTGGAAGATGTGAGGCTTGGCATTGATGAGAGCTGTTGCACTTTGCTTGTCTTGATTGACTTCTCTAAGGCTTTTGATCTAGTCAGACATGACCTTCTTCTTCTCAAGTTGAGGAGCCTTGGGTTTGACGATGCCTCTATTAAGTGGTTTTACACCTGTTTGTCTGGTAGGCGGCAGGCCATTGTTGATGACCAGGGAAAAAGATTTTCTTGGTCAGATGTTCGATAGGGTGTTCCACAGGGTAGTGTTTTAGGTCCCCAACTTTTCAACATCTTTATCAATGATATTTCCAAGTCTATAAAGCATTGCAGGTACACTCTATATGCGGATGACTTGCAACTGTACTGCACTGTACCATGTAGTAAACAAAATCTAGCAGTTTCTCTTATAAATGAGGACCTAGCTTCACTCATGACTTGGGCATCTTACTTGGGACTTGTCGCAAATGCTGACGAATTTTACGCTATGCTTATCAGTAGTTTTACCTTCGTCTCACGTCTTGATTACAAGACTATTGACAAAGTCTCTGTGCTAGGTCGACTGTTCATCTATATTACGTCAGTTAAGAGTCTTGGTGTTGTAATCAAAAATGATTTATCCTGGGCACCTGAAATAGATCACATTTCGAAATCAGTTTGGGGTGCTTTGCACCCGCTTAAGCTGTCTAGTCAAGCCCTTTCACTAGATTTTAAGAAACATCTGGTTGAGTCGCTTATTTTCCCACATTTCGATTATCTTGTGCTGTTTACCATAGTCTTGATGAGGAGAGAGAACTGAAGCTAACAAGATTACTTAATTCATGCGTCCGCTTTGTATTTGGCAACATCTCCTCTTGATGTCATATCACCCCATATCGTTTTAAACTTGGATGGTGATCACCTAAGCGTAGACGCGAATTTCTGATTTCAGCATTTGTTTTCAAAATTCTAGCCACTGGCCGTCCTAGTTATCTTGCCTCTCGCTTTTCTCTCTCTGTGAACTCAGTTGTTAGATAATCCTGCCGTTTTCCAAAAAAGCTATTGATAAAGCCACACTTCAAAACTAAAGCTATGCGCAAATCTTTTGTCGTTTATGCATCCGACTTCATAAATGGATCCTCTTCCCACCTTAATCATAGATGATCTAGCCACCTATAAGAAGGTGGTTTTTGAGGTACTGATGTACAGAGACAGGGATGATTGGGCAGTTCGCAATGCCAGTGAGGGTATAGGGAACCTCTCCATTTCCTAATAACTGAATTTGGCACAGCACTTTCATTTTCACTTTCACTTTAATTTTTATTTTTGTTTTTATTTTTATTTTTTCATATTCACTCATATTCTTATCTTTACTTTTATTTTTGCTTTTTCCTTCTCTTGCTACTTTTCAGTTCCTCTGCTCTGCATTCTTTCGCATACTACACCTGCAGTTAATATCAATATTATTCAGAAGTTGCTTTATATGCTAAAATTTTTTTACAATGTTATTTAGTTTGTAAGTAAATCTTAATTATAATTGTTTTCATTTAGTTTTAAATGCTAATTTTATAAGCAGTTTATATATACCAGATGGGGTTGTACCCCTTGGTGTAATAAAATAATCTAATCTAATCTAATCTAATCTAATCTAATCTCTCTAATTCGGTCATGGCATACACTGTATATTGCACGTGCTTTGTAGTCAGCGTTTTGTTTAGGCTAAGAAATGTGTTGCTTATCAGATTGAGCGCTTTTTTATGTTTTAATCTAATTAGCGTTGGGAGATTTTAATAATTTTATTGTTTCAAGCAGAAAGAATAGTTCAGTGAAAAGAAGGCTACACAGTTCGTAGCCTAACACAAACTAACACTGCTGATAGCCTCAAGCTGAGGTTAGATAGCGCGTAGCGGAGAAGCGCAGTAATTGAAATTGTTTATAAAACTAATATTTTAAGTGCTGCGGTGTTAATCATAAACAATCTATTGATATTTATTACTACTGCAACATTTTAACTTAAAGATATACAATTCATTTATCTAAAAAACCAATTTTTAACCTATATTTTACAAAATAACTATTTTTTTAGAATTTATTAAAATACTGCATTAGTAAGCTTGCCGCTAATCCTACGCCATAATGGGTCGTACAAGATATACATTCAGGATAAAAATTTTTTTTTAATAAATATAATAATTGGTTATGCTGTGGTTCTTTTTGTAAAATCATTATTAGGTTTACAGTTAGTTATTGATATCAATATATGGGCTTTAAATATGATTAAAACATTTTAATTCGATATCTAATGTAACGGTTTTAAGGTTTAAGCAGGATCGCCAATTAACGCGTGCATGCAATTAATCACTCGCGCCTAACAAAAAATAAGTATGAATACTTTTATGATATGACACATGAATCCTTAGTAATCAGGTTCCCCAAGGAGGCAAGCTTTAACGACATGTAAAGGAAAGTATAGGAAGGCCGTTCGACGGTCATACGTTGGAAAAAGGAGGTTTGGAACGGAAGGTTATCTCAGGTAATAACGTTGAATCAAGTGGCATAAATTTACAGCAGCAGCAATCAATATTCCAATATTCAGCATCAATCAAATATTATAATATGAGTATATATCCAAGTTGCAAAAAGTTACTTTAAATCAAGCAAGTAAACTCAATATAAGAAATCAGGACAAATATTATTTTAACTTTAAATCAACACAAGAAATTAAATGAAATATACTTTAAAGATCAAAATAATCTAATAAATAAGTTGAAAAGAATTTTTATACATGGTGAAAAGTAAAATATTCCAGGAAATATTTATTTTATTAAGTACACAAAATTTAGTATTACCACAGCTTCATAGCTGCCTTTTATTAAAAAAAAATCAGAAAAAGAAATATTAAATGCAACAAATGCCAAACAAAGCACGAATGAAAATAAACTCCGCGCACGAGGTTGAGTATTATATATTTTCGGAGCTCGCAGAGTGTAACCAGACTAGGGCAGAGCTACTTGTACTGCTCTACCTAGTACCTCTAGCTACTCATACGAGACTGCCGCTCGCTGCGACTGTCTCTAGCTGGTTCAGTTTTCGGCGCTTCGCCTCGTCGCTGTCAGACCACTTTTCTGGGCTCTCCGCTACTGTTGCAAATAATCGAGCACACAATATAGACATAGTGTGTCGCATGGTTACAATAATTATGATGTTAAGATGCTATATAGGTAACATGGTGTAATTGGTAAAGATCGATACGCGCTTGCATCATAAGCTTAAGGTCTCGATTTTTACAATAATCAATAAAGAAACATATTTTTAATACATATTTGAAGTTTTGTATAATAAATGTATAGCATACATATTCACGCTATAAATATACCGGAGTTGCCGGATAGTCCGCATTTGCTTACTCTATATATATATATATATATATATATATATATATATCGCGCGCTTTGAGAATACATATGTAGTAGCGATAGCAGCGCCTAATCTCCGCACTTTCTCTCCTCAGCTATTCTTGCATTATCTAACTGTACGCAAGCTCTTTCTATTATACGGCATGTGTTTTTAAATCATCTTTTCTTTTTTGTTTTATTATTTATTATGAAATAAATACAAAACGAGTATAACTTATTAACTATTCGGGCGTATTATAATTAATATTTATATATTTAAAATAACAATTTAATTCAATTTTTAAAAAGAAGATGAAAAAAAATACCTTCAAGTAAATAACAGCTGGCAGTTACTGTATTTATTGTACGTTTATGATTGAATAGAATGTAAAGATATACAGCGTGTTCATTTTATACGCTTATATCTTTTGGATTTTTTATGTTTTATGTTTAATCATAGGAAATTAAATGCTAAATATTTATAAGGCTCATTGCGAGGATGCAGATGTCACACTAAACTCAAAATCTGCTGTAAGTGGAGCCCCTGCAGTAATTGGTCACTTTACCTTACACGTTATCTGGATATATTTACAGAAGTTTAAGTGGGGGCATATATAAAATATTCATAAAAATATCATTTTATTTTACGGAAAATCTGATCCATAATATAATATAATTTTTTTTACGTTACAAAGTGCAAGTATAAAAATTTGTAAAAACACAATTTATGACCTTGGGAACATACGAAAATCATTTTCAAAAGCTAAAATGAGGGACAAAATAGCGGCAGAAGTATTGTTGCTCATAATAATTTTCTACTTACGCCAATAGGTGCATTGCTGCAAACGTGCACAATTATTGTTTGTACTATTATAAAACTTGTAAAAATATTTGCAGAAGATTAGGTAGGGGCATAAACGAAAATAGTGTGGGAATAGTCAGCTTATCGTACAAAATCACAGATCTCAACCAATCAACAAAGTTAAGCATCAGAGTGCGAGGTAACTAGTTGGATGGCCAAACCTCGCCTTTATAGCTTTGGAAACCATTTAGTTAATTTTTCCTACCTTCTACTTATAAATAGTATATTTCATTGATAAATTAGATTTTTAGCGCAAAGGACATTTATGCCCAAGCAAAGCGAGGAAGAAAAGTCCAAATCGTGAATAGTGAGTTTCCCATCAGTGTCAAACGATATACTTTACCACAATAGCTTAAAATTATTCCAAAGTTGTGATCTTTAGGATGACTAGAGTGGCTTCGCCCGCTGCTTGCTTAGCTTGCCAACCTTCCAGTTTCCTAACACAAAACACATCTACACTCTAATAAAATTTTTAATAGCAAACTTATGTGATAATTTTTTTTCTTTTTGTTACCAATTTTTCTCATTTAAATCTGTCTTATCCACTCTTTAAACTACTCAGATAATTTTTGGTCTTACTATACCTGATAATAAGCATTTTAATATACTTTATTTTCCTGCAGAGATTCCCTAGAGGTCTAAATGACAACGTTGGACAAGTTATACCTTGCATGCGGACGTTGCGCTATCTATTTTTACAATGTACAACGTTGCTATTTAGCTGTGTAGGTAATCTCCCTATGTGAAAGAATCAATGTGCCTCGGGTGTACAATATAATTTTTTATTTTTTTGTATTAATTTTACCTTAATCATCTTTTCTTCTCATGCATCTACAAATTTTTGATATTTTTTTTTTAACTTTTATATTTTTTTACATTCAACTTTTACCTTCATGGCTGATTCTTATAAAATTGCGTATTTTGATGCCCAAAATAGGAATCAGAAATTTTGTTTTTGGAATTTTTTAATAATTTTCCTCTATTATTTATGTCAAAAAGAACTGAAAAACTCGTGGACTGGGCTGGATCTGCTATTAAAAATTTTTACATGTATTTTAAATGGGGAAAATAAAAAATATGAATAAAAATATTACGTTTATGACAATAACGGTTATGACAAAACGCTACTAAAATCGCGATTCCAAAACTCTAAATGAAAATTTATTTTCGCCATTGGAGATACTTAATATTTTTACCATCTACTTTTACATATTTTTTAAAACTTCAATAATTCAACTAATGCCAGTTTTCGGTGTTTCAATTAATTAAATCGCGGTAAAGCGGATCAAAATGTACTATAACGTTCACGAGCTTTTTATAAAAAATAAAATATAATCTTTATTAGTTCTAAGTATTACAAAATCCCATTGAAAATAATATGAATATAATTAAGTCGCAAACAAAAGAAAAAGAAATTCGTTAATGCACGATCAATAATTGTACATATATAATTATGATGAGGTAAAGTTGCCTAGCATGCTACCGCAATGCCTATCCTCAGGTTGTGTTGCACAGTGCTCTGCGTACGGGCCCACAAAAAAGGAGACAGTTGATTAGGGAAGAGATACTTCCATCCATCACAGACTTATTGTTGTTTAGGACTCATCGTAAAAGATAGGAAGAAATCTTTCCACTTCCATCCGGACATAATGCCAGAGGAAGCTCATAAGATGGAGTCAGGGTGATCTCTCTATAGTATAGATGATAAAGCAACGTACAAATAAAAAAGAATCATATATGATAATCAAATATTAATTATTTATTGTTGGAAAAAGAACAAGCGATTGCTTGAAACAGCCTTAAGTTAGTATTGAGAGACCACCGGGGGAGAGTCAGGTCGGTTGCGCCTGCTGGATCGACAAAAAAGACCAGCTCCGCTGGCACTCCAAACGAGACTTAACCTACCTATGTCTCGCAACGTCGTGCAAATCGTTAATTGCCGCCGCACCGCTGACTCCGCCCAACTGGATCACGTAATGCTGAAATTGATGACGAAATTATATATTTTTCGAGCATCTCGCTTTTTTAATGTTTTACGAATTTGTAATAATTGATAGCATTTTTTATTAACAAGTATGAATTTCTCATATAATGAAACTACTAAAAAAAATCGTAGGCATAAAGATGCATTATTTTGCTTGCAATTGTTGCAATATTAAATTATCATGATTTTACTGCATTAAAATAAATTTTTATGCTCCACTATATATAGCGTTCTTCTCTTGTTACTTTGTACGGTTGTCCGCCTCGCGCACGACGGCGGTACCCCCACGCACTCTCTCGACACTCAATACATTTTATATATGAGTCCATGATATACGAATTGATGAGTGGGTGACTACCAGATTTTCTTTCTCTTTCGCAGTTTACTACGTGCTTATTATCGCTCTCTACTCTATTCCCTCTTACTTCTTACTAATCAATAGAAATATACAGCCTGAGTAATTATAACTTTACATTTTATTATATCTAAAAAGCCCAAACGTCACAGTACTCAACTCATGCAGAATAAAAAGCCTTATATGATAATCCGAAAAATTAAGTAAATTACTGCTAATATGCACTTTATGTTTAAGGCTTGAAACTTGACAAATCTTGAGGACAGGTTGAAAACTTGTTGAAAATATTAATTTTTAATTTTGCTTCCTCAAAAAGAAAGCTTTGTAACGGTAGAAATTTTCAATTCTCATTTTTTTTTTCAAAATTTAATTTTCATTTGTCAATTCTTAACAGGTCAGGATACAAAATTTATTTTTTGAGAATGAGCCATATATACACAATCCACCTACTCTCTAGAGTAGGGGTATACTGTAATTCAATTACTGTTGTTTGAGATCGGGTCAGTAAACGAAGGAGAGATTAGTGGACTGTATTATATTTTTATCTCGACACTGGCCTCACCGTTTGAGGACCATGAGTGATGAACAGGAGCATGCGGAGGAGATG
>JAPYZE010005724.1:0-11869 GCA_030522805.1 Leptomastidea abnormis | reverse complement strand
AGCACTACACTATATCTATAGCGCGCGCCGCAACTGCTATGACTGCGTGCGTATATAGAAACCGAACGGATAGAGAGAGGAAAGTAGACCTCGATAACTCTCTACTATACCTATAGCGCGCGCATACATATAGATATACTGTTATAACTTCCAAAACTTTAATTGTTCATTACAAATAGAATATTGAATGTATTGAATTACAGCAGTAAGTCTAGCCCGGAAAAGGGGGCTAAGAGCGGCGCAGCGGTAACGCCGAATCGAACCAGCTCCGAACAGCGCCAGCGAGCAGCAGTCTCGCTCGAGTAGCTGAGGAATTAGGAAGCATATATAATCCTATACTCAGTGTGTATATTCGACGAGCTCCAGCACCTCTCTCTACCTCTCTCTATTTCGTGCGCGCTAGAGAGGTTGCTGCGTGGCCTTTATGGCTTCATTTTCTTTTTGTAAAGTAAATTGATTCTATTCTTGTGTTTAATAAATGACAGTCGTAAGACTGTGGAAATACCAATCTCTTTTGTTTTTCTTGTGTTTTTCATATTATCTTATTAAGTGATATTGATTATTCGTGATTTTCTTACTTGGATTTGAAACTCAAACTTTATTATTTTCTAGAGTAAATTTTTGTGTTAGAATAATTCTTTGCTTAAATTTAATGATTAAATATCTTACTCATTTTGATAAATTGATTTTTTATTATTTTTGATTATAAATAAATTTGATTATTTTTCTAAACTACTAGTTAAATTAAAAGATACATTGATTATTGAATCTGCTGCTACAACTACTACCAATTGATACTTCTGCTTTTTAAAGCAATGCTGATACATATTGATTTTTCCCTGAGAGTCCTTTTAGCCTAAAATCCTTTTTCCGTACTTGTGACCGTCTTCGGGCGGGGAGGGTTTACCATCCTTTTCTCCTTTACCTGTTCGTTTGATTTTACCTCCGTGGGCACACAAAACCTGAGTATAGGGGTTCATTTTCATAAATTGCATGCCTCATTACTCGGGATTATAAAAATAAGTGATCGTACCGACTCAAATGTGAAACTCGCTCGTTTCACGGGTTAACTCCCCATATACGGTGCGCCTAAAGAAGTTTCACTTCAAAAAGTAAGACAACAGAAAATCAGCTCTGACTCTGATGAGGATCCCGAATCAAGGGCTTCCCAAAAAGCAGGATTAGATGAAAACAACGACGTATCTACGGACAACCCCGAAACATCAGCTGAGAAAGACTGTGAAAAACGCATACGCCGCCCTAAAACCAAGAAACCAAAAAAGATATGGGAAGCGGCCTCGAAAACCCCATCGAGAGACCTCATAGCAAGGCCGTCGGTTGGTCTAAGGATAACAAGAAACTGGGATATTTCTCGCGCAAGGGAAGGTCCTCAAGATTTCGGGCAAAAATCACCGCAACGAGCTCACCAATCAGGATGGCACAAGTAGAGGCGCCGCGACGCATAGCAGAAAGAAGCAACAGCGAGGAAGACGTGCCATTAGTAGCCATAAGGGGCCCGAGGCCTAGCAGATCATCAACGTCAATATTCGATAGATGTATTATGGAACAGGGATCCCAAGAGACCCAAGATTCAGTGGAAACGGGCAAAGATAAGAGCCCAGAACTAACACCAAAACCAACCAGGCCAACGGCACCTTCCAAGCCAACCTCGACCTCCAGCTAGATGGAAAACGCCTAGTGGGCAAAGCCAAGGGTCCTGTTACATTACAATCATTTTACCTAGAAAAACAGTGACAAGCCCTTGGCATACACTGTCTCATATAGTCACCGCCAAGGACAGGCAGCTATACCAACACTACTATAACATAACAAGCGGGATAAACGACTAACTAGGTGACTTTGTTGCGCATGGCATACCTCACCCGAGTAGCGAAAATCCAAACGACATGCGACACTCTTGGCAACCACATTTAACCGAAGTAAAATATGTCACGTGACGCTGAGCTAAGCAGCAAAAAACAATATTGGTTAAAGAGACTAGCTTATACCAAAGTCCCGAAGACCAGTCGAATTCTGCCCCTGGGGCAGGCGACGCAGACACGCAAAACGCATCAGGGCCAAACGCTCCAATCACTGAGTTCTGGAGCGGTGATCTCCTTACGGAAGAAGAGATTAGACGTATAATCACCCATGCTAATATGAGCAGTGGCAACATAGACGAGGGCATAGGTACACAAACGCAAAGCACAAATCAGGAACCAAAGCCAGCGCAAAATCCCGCCCCCATAGTGAAGACACACTACCGTGGGTCTAATGAGCAGGATGAGAGCGACTCCAGACACACACTCATTAGACCACGTGGCCCATACGAGCAACAGACACACAAGGAAGGAGATTCGTGCGTTGAACCACACAAAATACTGGTACAATACAGTAACATACCATCATATGAAAATTGACTATTCAGTTCATTGAGTAAGACGTGCGGATTTCGCTGTACATCCCAGAAGCTGCGGCGAAAACTAGCCGAATACCACAGCGCAAGATACTGCCTTGATACGGCCGGCGCGCAAAGGATACTTCATACAGAGAACGAATATTTACAGAGTCGCATGCAAGTAACGTGTGCGTGCACACGGCTCAACGGGCCTAAGTGACGAAGAGTACCTATACGCACATTTCACCCCTACATCAGGCAGATCATACATACACTTATACTTAGAAGGGAACCACTTCTGCCCGCTATTAGAGGAAGACCAACAGAACTCAACCCCCGAGAATAATCCATCACCAAATCCGACCTGCCGAACGAAGGTGCAGATATAACTGATGAAACCGTTAACTTATCAGAGGAATACACAGCTCCCTTTGCAAAAATCACAGCCCAATGGTCTCTGAAGACGACTCTTTCAAATATAGAATCATAACACGAGAACGACCGCATGTCGATACATCAGACAGCGAAGCATCGTCAAGCGACGACGAGACATGTTACCGCCACGACGAAAGGTACCGAGAAATCATATGAAGACACGGCGTAGCAAGGACCCGCCTACCTAAGAGAGACGTCCTTGGGCAATTGATGCCGAAAGAGAACCACGCCACCAAGAGAAGGTTAGAAAAGCTGACACGCACCGTTCAGGTATCTCGAGAACATGATAGTACTGCTAACTACTGACCTTTACCCTGACAGTACCAAAATAATAAACGCAATGTTTGAAAGAGGGTTTATAGGATATAAAGACATAGTAAACGACGCGAAAGCCCTAAGAGATGTGAAGAGCGTTGGACTTGGACCTATACGCATAATCAGAGCGTATGTCAAAGGAAGTAAAAGCGATAACGCAACGTGTTTAAAGATGAAAATCTGCATTAGAAAAATGAAGAAAATCATCATTCAATGTGAATTGGCAAGCGTGGCAATAGTGCGAGACTTGGCAATACTATCCGTCGCACAATGGTTATATCTCGTCGAGCAATTCGAAGAGATACTGGGAGACATTTGCTTAAACTCAGTTATAATTATTAACAACCTGTCCATGCCGCCAGTCAGGATGAGATATGGAATCGTCAAGGAAATCCACGAATTCGCTGCGAGGGGCCATCGGAGTACAGCTAAAACATACAAAAAAAATTGCGCAGCAATACTACTGGCGCAATATGCAAGCTGAAGTTAGAGAAATCGTGGCAAGATGCGACACCTGCCAAAGGAAGAAATTAACGCGAAGGAAAACTACCCCTCGTGATCACCGACACCCCATCGCGACTATTCGAAAAGATTTTAATCGATTTTTATGGCCCTCTATAGACAACTCCGCGAAACAACAAGTATATCCTAACAATGAAATGTTGACAGCGCAATCAGCCTCAGCCTCCGAGAGTGTTAATCTCAGACCAAGGTACCCATTTTAAAAACCGCATATTGGACCGTCTTACAGATATTTTCAAAATCAAAAAATACAGCACTATCGGCGTATCACCCATAGTCAAATGGGGAATAGAGCGGATGCACCACACGTTAACCGAATATCTGAGATTTTACGTAGACAAACATCACAATTGGGACGAGGTAATATCATCCGCAATGCACTCTTACAACACGGCCAAACATAAATTCACGGGCTATACGCCCCACGAAATAGTATTCTATACAATAGCAAGAACGCCGTCTGGCATCGAAGTGCTCAGTCAGGACATGACATACAGAGATTACCTGGTAATGAGTGTTAAGGCACTATTGGATACCTAAGATATGGCAGCCTTCAATCTAACCCAATCAAAATTCAAAAATAAACACTTCTACGACCAACGCCTTAACACCAAGAGATTCCGCGAGGGCAAAACGATATGGATTTTAAAAGAACCTCAGAAAGACAAATTATACGACTTAAAACAAAAAATGGCAAGAAATGGCAAACTATACCCATTCAAAGTGCTAGAAGTGGACCGCGAAAGACAAAATGCGAAAATAGCACGCAGGAAGACAGTAAAAACGGTACACATAGACAAGTAAAAGCGCTTTACGAAGGGTATGCAACCGAGTATACTCCTCCCAGAACCAACCCAGTAATGAAATGAAACCCTCATTCCCCACAAAAAAGGGGGAAATTATCGTCAGTAGCTAACAAAGAACAATTTTTCAGGGGCCAAGTCATCGATAAACTGTCGACCATGTAGACATCAAACCCATCTACGATAACCCGGGCATCCTGGCTGAAATAATCCAGACGATGGCACCTTTAGCACAAATTAGAAGATTATACAAACGGTGGAATAAGCTGAATTTTTTGAAGGCGGGAAAACGCTGAAATTGTTATGGAAAAAGTTGGACGACTCTCACAAAGAACAAACTAAAACACAGAGGGCCCGCATCAACGACCTGCGCGAACAGCTGCGAGAAACTGTAACACTAGCGAGGCATATTGAAAAGTCGATAGGATTCGAAAGAAAACCACACCGTGAACGGCGATTACTTCTACCACTTGTAGGTCGTATTACTCGAAAGTTATTTGGATCGCTTGACGAGGATGATGAAGAAGAATTGAAGGAGGTAATAAACATACACGCTAACAACTCTAGAGTGCACGCAAACTTGCTAGCAAACCAGACGGAATTACTAGTAGGAGATTTATCCGCGACACAAGCTAACCTCTACTCAATACAAAAAGCTACCAATCACCTCCAAAAACAAATAAATACACTAAATACATGCTAAGTTTTCGAGTCGGCTATTGACTTCCTCATCAGGGCAGTGCAACAATATGAATTAGATGCAGAACCCTGACAGACGCAGCGCTATTTGCAGAAAAGGGCCTAAATACACCCAAAGTTCCTGCCGTATGACATGTTCAATACCTCGAAAACATCAGCCGCACGATATCGCCCTGATCTAGAATTTCCACTAGACAAGAAAGTAAACGACCTAGACCTCATAAGGGGTGACTTTTATAATGGTGATGGGATCCAAGATAATCTACCACATAGCTATCCCTCTTCTCAATAGACGGCATTAAGAGATTATAAAGCCTTCTCCGCTACCTACATGCTTGCCAATACTTAACAACTCATTCGTGTACATGTGGTCAGAACACGAGTATCTAACCATTAATCAACAGGACAAGCTATATATACCGTTTTCAACCGAGGATAAGGCCAATTGCAGGAACCTAAAAGAAACAGATATCTGCTCAGACGCTGACTTCCAAGAGAGCGATAGACGAACCAAGCGCATGCGACGTCAGATTAGCAGAACAGATGCATGTAAACAATACACAGGATTGTGAGATCAAGATAGCCAACTTAACCAACACATATTGGCTACGCGTGCACCAACAGAACACATGGGTATTCTCTACAAAAAAGGCCGAAACATTGGTAATACAATGCCGCAAACTGGGAAGCCACATCAAAGCGATAGAAGACATGGGCCTATTACAACTACAACCGGGATGCTCAGCGAAAACCCAAGACGTTAACCTAATAGCGACGACAACATGGATAGCGGAAGGTACAGCTATTAAAGGCCTAACATCAAACATAAACGTGACCAAGGCACTCGAAAAAACAATTACAAACAATTAACTCCCACTCATCCTGGAAGTAGCGGAAAAGAAAGGCATACACACCGCCCGAGCTCAGAGCAACGTGAAAACCAACTCGTTAATTGGTGGCGACAAATGGACCGATATCATCAAAAAGGCAAGGCAGCCAAAATGACACGTAAGCAACGATCACAAAAATAGAAACCTACTGGATCCCAATAACACTGGGAATCTGCCTAAGCGCAATGGCAATATGATGGCTAGTAAGGAAGGTCGCTAAAACAAAAATCGAATTGCTAATTTGTTTATGCGACGCGGTCCCGTGGAAAACGCAAAAGGAACAAAATGAACAACCGGAGCGTGAACACGAGGAACCAGGCGACCAGGAAATCAACAGCATGAAATATTTATGGGACAAGGTGAGCAAAAATGGAATGTCAAGAGCAGGAAGCGAATCAACAATCGCGTCAGGAATGAACGCGATTGAGTTACTGCCTTGGGGCGGAAGAAACTAAGGAAACAAAAATAAACACCCCACCCCTTTCAGCTCCGTTAGCGCCCCAACCCCAAGGAACAAAAATACATCCGATCAAAATTAAAGGGGAAAAGATTAAGATAGTTTCAGAACCCGAAGTCCAATCTTAGGGCAAATATTTAGCGACGTAGTAGACAGGCAACGCCTCACCAACAAACAGCAAGACGTTGAAACTCGGAACGAGAAAATCGGCATGGCACACCAACTCTAAAATAAAAAAAAATATAAATACGCGACCACAAACAAAAATCTCAGCATGCAATAACAAATAAATAAAGAAAAATCAAATTGAAACACGGCAGCCGAACCACGATTCCAATAGCATGCCTAGGGAAACAAAAATCCAACGAGTCATCATAGCAGCATCAGTCGGAAAAGTGACAGCAGACAGGAACAACAGCAAGCATAGACGCAGCATTAAGAGAATTGCAAGACGAACAGCAGCAGACGTCGGCGAACAAAGCACTGGAACAGAAATACCAAAAAACCCAATCAGCCACTCGACAACAAAAAACGTCAAAAAGATCGCTGAAAAACAAAAACGGATAAGTAAATATATCATAATAAAAAACAAATAAAAACAATAATGGCATTCTTTTTAAATCAAGATTATATTTGGCACAAAAATTTTATAAAAATTAACGTGACAATAAAAGCATTAACAGGAGTGGCCTATTCATCATGGGAGCGTCTCCGGTATTAACCGTCAAGGCGCTCACGGAGTCTCGCAGCACACCGTGCACAGTCACAAGCACCTGCAAGACAACTCTCGCAACTGTCGGTGCTGGACAACCAGCGACGACACCCATCTGGCTGCCAACTCCGCTGACCACCATCGAAAGACCGACGGCGATGGCCACTACCACAGGCAGAGTGACGAGAAGTGCTAAATGCGCGACTGCACGTTGAAAAGCGCCGATGAGACACAGGCGTAGAAATCAGCAAACAATGCCCTCCAAACTGCCGCCCAAAAGAGCCACGGCCCAGCGAAACTTAAGCACGCGGTGCCCCTCGAGTTAAAGGCGAGAGACTGACCAGCAAATTATCTCGGAGTCGGTGATAACCCCGAAGTAGCCGATGGGTAGCCTCCGATAACTCCAGCTGCAACAGATCATAAAAAATCGAATAAGTAAATCACACTCATATAACCACAAAATTAACAAAAATTATTTTTTGTACTTACTAAAACATCAAACACAAGGAGCCGGTCAATACCATCACGAAAAGCCATCAGTGTCCTTGACGCCGCACGTGGTGGCGAGACCATGTGCCCACGCGATACAGAACAACGACCATCTTGGCGCGGAGAAATCAAACGCCCACGTGAGACGAAGCGCCAAACTCCATAGTGCGTAGGCGATGCGGCCGCGCGCCCACGTGACGCAGGATTCCGACCATCATGGTGCCGAGGCGTCGAGCGCTCACAAAGCACCAAGCGCCGATCGTCACGGCGAAAAATTGGCGAGGGCTCACGTCCACATGGTGCAGTACATCAAAGACCACGGCGAGCTGACGCTGAATCAGGATGCCATGAGGACGAGCGCCAAAGCTCCCCTGGCAAACTTGGAGCGAAGGACATGTTGACTCGCCGATGCGACCACTCCGGACGCAACGGCGAGCGACTTCGGACCACACTGGGCGACCGTGGCACTGACGATCAAAGCAGCGTCGCTGACTGACAATCTCGATCACCAAGAGGAACCGCTGAGCCACGAGACGACACACCAATGATGGGCTCCATGAATCTCTCGCACAGAGAGCCAATACTACTTATGATCGAGACTCGATGACGTCTGCCTCTCAGCGAAGATCAGGAAGCCCCTGAAAGCGAAGACAAGCGAGCTGCGGGAGGCACGCTAGCGGAACTATTCCAAATCTGGGAAAATAAGGGCAGTGGCTCGGCCCTCACAATGGGCCGCACCACGCCTAACCCAGGCACGTCCGCAAGTCGCGATGAACCGGTTGGGCAAAGCAGCAGAGGGTCAACTTCAGCAAGAGCACATAGTCCAGTAAAATGAGCTCTGAAATATAAATTTTAGCTGAGTGTGTTACGAGGGCGGTTTCTTATGTTTTTGACCTAAAATCGCATTTTAAAGTTTGCAACGCTCGTATCTCAAAAACGGTGATACGTAGCGAAAAACGGCTTACACCATTGGAAAGGGCGTGAAAAACTGCATAGGAAACGATCTAAAGCCCCCTTTTGATGAGTGCAAAATCTCGAGAAAATCGCGGTTGAAAAAGTTGTCGCGAAAATTCGGGATGGAAAAGCCAGAGATAGAACGGTGTGACGTTACCTTCTCATTTAGCTTCTATGTCCTATTACTTTCTTTTTCACTGCTTTTTCCACTGCGATTTCTTAACTGTGATGATACATCTCCTTTTCCTCCTCTTCCACCTCTAAAATTACTCATGTTGGCTTTTTCTATCAGGTTAAGAATTTACGCACTTGGCCGAATATAACCTTTTAGTCGACTTTACTTCTTCTCACCTACTCTAGCCTCTGTCACACCTTTTTCCAAAAATTATAATCACACAATGATCTACAGGGGTATATACTCATGACACTATTGCCGAAACGTCCATACACCAAGGCGCCCTCTGACAAAGTCCCGTGATAAGATAATATTTATCGTCAAGAAAATTAATTACGTATGATAAACCAGTTGTATTTATCAGGGCACAATCTGTAAACTTCAGCTCTTGTGAAAAATCTCGATTTAAGAATTGTAACTTTAGCATTGTCTAATATTTTACCAATACCAATTTTTGTTGATTTAGAAGAAAACGCTTTATTAGTTCGTTTCATTACTTGAGTTACATAGTAAAATTATAATTTCTGGCATTAATAAGGCCCAACCATCCGATTCCTTATTGATTAGTAAATAGGCGTTGATATAACTGGTGGCAGTCGACGTAAATCACCAATAAAAATTACGTCAATATTTCCAAAATCGATTTTATGATTTCCAGTAATTTGTTTTTAAAGCGTATCAATTGCTTCCTCGGAGAAAAAGCTATGTAATCATGACAAAAAAATTTTTTTATAAGTTGTGTTAAAAATGTTTTTTATATATACGTTGCTACATATTAATTATTTAAATTTACTACGATTTATATAATAAAAAATAAAGCCAGTATTAATATGGGAGGCTGGCGAGTGGAGCGAGCAGAGGGGCGAAGCCCCGCTAGTATATATCCTTGTTACGTCTGGGTCTAGATACGTGTATATCTACTACTTCAGTACGTAAAATTTGGATATTGTTTGATATCTTCTTTTATTTTCTTTATGTTAAATCTGCATTCGAAATTTGAGTTAAATTGTTTTTTTCTCTTAAGATCAAAGCAGAATAAAAAAAAATATAATGTAAAATTATATACTAAAATTAATTTTCACTGATAAGCTGATATTTTAATAATGAATTTTGAAATTATGAACAATTTATCTGAACGAGGCGAATAATATTGTTTTCTTTCATTCACCTAATTTCCTGCCCTTTTTATTCTTAATATTTTTTTATTTCTTACGGTAATAAATTTGTGGGCTAGCGTGTCCGATCTTGTTGAAGTTTATCTTGTTGAAAAGGCAGTGAGTTCAGCGCACCGACTGATCTCCGATCCGTCGGCTGTTTAGGCGTTTCATAGTCTTCCAATTCAATTAAAGTTGTTGGAGACGGGAGGAAGAGGTTGTCGGTTCACACAAAATAAATTAAGTTCCTATATTTATTTATTATTTTTCTGGACACTTAGGTTGTTTATTCAAGTTCACACCTTTCCACTGTTACAAAAAGTTAATTCACACACAATCTTACAATCACTTGTCTCACCAAAAAGATAGAAGTTTATCGCTTTACTGTACACAAATAAAATTAGTCAAAGTTAAGTTACAGATTTTTGTTACTCTTTCAAATCACGCACGCTTACCGGGGTCTGCACGTTATATTTGAGTAAACTAAGTTTGTCGGCTAATGCACGGATTTAATTCGTTTTTATGTTCTTTCGACTAACACTTTACAATACAAATTAAGTCCGGCTCGCGATTTAAATCTGGCTTATAGCACGGCGTGAACTTTGAGTGACGAGATTTCGGATCAGACCACCTACTCGGAGCGCATCACTCTCTTTTATGTCCTAGGTCCTAACTACTTCCCTCCGATATCTACATTACGCCGTTTGCTCGCTGATCGTCCCTTAAACGTTTCGCGTCCCGGCGTAGTAATTTTTTTTCTCCCTTCTCCTACTTTATATACTAAAAAATTAGACTTTGCTGAGTGTCAAGAAATATATTTTTTTCGCCTTTCCGTTCCCTTTCCCGGAGTTTCGAGAAGACTATTACATCGCCACGTTTGCATTTTTTTGTGCGAGCGCGCCTTGCTCTTTTTTCCTACGTTGTAACCTTATGCTAGAGAAATATGAATATGTATGTATAAAAGAATAGTGCTATAAATGTTGTAAATATTATAAGTGTTCCCAAAAAAAAAATCTTTCCTTTCCTTGCCTCCCACGTCCCAAGCATCAACTCTCTCACTAAGCTTGAGTCTGTGCCTCAAACTACAAAAGCTAGGGGAAAAGGGTCTGACTGAATTTTCTTCTTAAACGTGCAATTGACGCTCTGGCATTACTCTCGAAAAAATTTTTTTGAACTTTTACATTCGATGTCTAATCGCACTTTTTGCGATCGCGGAAACATCGAATTGTTCGCTGGAAAAATATAGAAAAATTTCTATATAAGTCTTAAATGAATAAATAAAATCAGATAAGCAAATAAAAAAATCGCCTCGACTAGGAGTCGAACCTGGATCTCTCTCATTCCGTGGGAGTGCGTTACCAGTTTCGCCACCGAGGACTCGGTGACCTCTTCTTCCACTGCTTATCTATTTAGATGCTCTATTGCAACCAGCGTTAGTTTCGTCGATGTAATGATGCTAATGAGAGCTGTAAGCTTAAACGTACAATTGACGCTAATGGCATTACTCTTGAAAAAAATTTTTTGAACTTTTACATTCGATGTATGATATAGATAAACTAGCCATTTTAATCCTACCGCACATATTTATCTAAAAAAAATTTAAGGGAATCAATCAATATAATTCTATTATTCTACGTTTAATTGGTGTTGCTGAGCTAATTATTATCGAGAACGATAATTTTTTCTTTTTCTCGAAATACCTCACGGGTATGTGGATTATGAAAATCGAGAGATTTTTCTACTAGATTCAGCATCTCATTTTTTAAGGTTGTTCAGAATTGGATTATATTTTGTAATTTCGCGGTATGAATGTTTGTAAGAGCGAGCGCAGCGGCGCTGTTCGCTTCCTTCACCCCCCTAATTTCC
>JAPYZE010005720.1:2648-16583 GCA_030522805.1 Leptomastidea abnormis | reverse complement strand
TCTTCTTCTTCTTCCTTTTTTTTTATCGCGAGAGAGCCACTGGGGAAACAGGTTTTGCAAAGAGGTAAGGTAGCAAGGAGAGGTCCAAGAGAAAGATTGTTGTGTGATATGGATGTATGTGTGTATCTGTGTGTGCACGAATGCAGAGCTTGAGGCTCTTGGGTCGACTGGATCGTTAAAAACGCTTGACGATGGATATGTGAATGCGCGGAAAAAATCGTACATGTATAAGATATCTTGTGCAACTCTCTTTCTTTCTCTCTCTCTTGAATGCACCTGTAAGAAAAAGTCGTGTGCTTGCATTTAATATGTGTGGTGAGTCGCTAGGAAAAATTATATTAGGAGAGAGCAGGGGGAATATAAGAGATATGACGAAATACTACATCCGCGTTTCTTTTTAGTTATTTAATATGTGCGGGGTTCTTTTAAGTAATCTTTGATGACGTGGGCTTGGATGTAATGCCGGGTGAAATACCATTTTTTTTTTTTTTTTTAATTATTGATGTTTTCATCAATTACTAATATTATTTTACGCTATTTTGAAAAGTGATGTTTGTAAAAATAAGTTGATAATTAAATTTTGATAAATTAAAATATAAAATAAAAAAAATCTGTATTTTAAGAAATAGAACAGTTGTCGAGCAAGAAAAACAGTACAATTAGTATCAAACAGAAAGAAGAGAAGGGAAACAGCCTATTAACTAAAATTTAAAACGAGGGTGAGTACACAAAACTAGATCAAAAAAAGACGCAAAAAAGCTGGTAAAAGAGGCAGAAGGAAGTAAAAAAAAAAAAGGAGCAGGACCTCGATAGCAACAGCAAGAGCTATGGAAAGACAAAAGAAACAGAAAAGGTCCAATGGAGCGAGAGATGGCCGCGGATTAAGTTCCGACGACAACGTTGGTATGTGTAGATATACAGCAGCAGTAGCCAAATCGACGTAAGGCGCAGGTGAGGAGAGCCCCGGCCAAGTGCAGCAGGAACAGCAGCAGCGTGACCACCAAGAGAAAGAGCTATAAGCTCGAGACAAAGCCTCTCGCCAGCAGCAGCAGCTACAGCAGCTCAGTCCGTTCCAGACGCTAAAGAAGACGACAGAGAAGGGAAGAGGGAAGGGGAGAGACTAAAAAAGAAAGAAAGAAAGAAAGAAAGGAGGAAGGCCACGTATATATGTATACCTGCCGGGTTACAGGAAAGAGAGAGAGGAACGCGGCCAGACGGAAAAGAGGAGAGAACGCGCGAGAGCGAGCGAGCGGACGATGGAAAGGCTTTGACTTTCGCTTTCTCTCGCGTTACAGTCCGCACGTATATATGGATATATACATGTGCAGGATGCGTGAATGTGAGTATGTATGTACCCCAGCCACGACAACGACGTCGACAACGACGAGCGAGACTAACCTGGGGAGCCGATCAATATAGCGTCGCAGGCTGTAGTAGCGTAGACGCGAGAGATGCGATTGTAGTCCCTTTCCTCACCCCCCCCCCTTTTCTGTGGGAGTACACCCACGCGCATTCGCATCCCCCTCGAACAAGGGAGAGACTACCTACACCCACCCACCCTCCCTCTTTCCTTTATCTCACACCCTACAGCGAGGGTGAATTCTGGCATGGCTGGCTGGCTACTCGCGCTTGCGACCCCCTTCGGCTTCGTATGTAAGGGCATGAGGGTTACAGTTTGGCTTGGTTTTTACAGAACTTATTTTTTGAGTAATGTATCGTAGAGTATCTTGATGAAAGTATTGCTTGATGGGTTATTAAGTTTTTTTGAGATTTTTTGATACAGCTGATTGCTGGATATCTTTTGTGTTTTTAAGAGAGAGAATAAAATTTTAATATGTGATTAAAAGTTGTTGCTATTTGCGACGATAACGTTTGTTTTTTGAAACTGTTCAAAAGGATTACTATTTTGTAATTTTTTTATTTTAATATTTTATTCAACAAAAAGTTTTAATAGAATTGAACATAAATAAAATGTTTGGATTAATAATATTTTTGATGTTAAATTAAAGTATTTGAGAAATTGAGTTGACTTTTAACTTTAAAATTTTATAAAATGTTTATTTTATTATTTTAAAAAAGTTTTATTAAAACGTGTAGTTTTAAATAAGGGTTGCTTTACATGAACCTTTAATTATAATTACAATAAAAATTATACAAAAAAAGAATTTAAATGAGTAACTTTATAAGTTTGTCATAGATTAAATATGTGAATAGTAAACAAATATCAAATTACTTAGATTAAATCTATTAAAATGTTTCATTAAAAATTTTTTTCATCTGTGTTGTGTTTCAGTTTTTATCTTTTTAAAAAATTAACATTTATTTCTAGAAAATTATTATAATAAATTTGTAAAATTCAAATTGTGTTTAATTTATAAGATATAATTTTTCTTTTTATAAATATTATTAGTCTATAATGACAAACTTTGCAAGGTTTGTTACCTTAATCAATTTTATTCTAGTAAAATTGAAAATAATTTTTTACTAATAAACAAACAAAAATATACTCACATGGTTAACTACTGCTGCAAGATGTTTCAGACTATCAGCATAATCTTTGAGTACTTGATCAGTAGTCATACAACTTAAGCGAAACTCATAAAACATGTCCAGTTTATACACACACCTCTGACATATATTTTTTGGTAAAGCATCCTCTTTTGTTATCTGTAAAAATAATAAAATTATGAATATGATGGATCACAACTCTTTATATCTAAATTCAAAAAGTACATGCTAAACTTAAAAAAATAAATCAACAAACCAACAAATCGTAATAAAAATATTCACATAAATAAAATGAAAACAGTTTAGTTTTTTTAATTATTTACTTTTGTCAATCAAGTGCATAAATCGTATCCCACACGCGTATACGTACATACAATCATTTATCACATGAACATATTCTATATCAAAGCATCCGGCGCACATTAAACACTTAATAGTTTATTTGCAATACGATAAAAAAGCGCGGTAAATAATCTTCCCTTTTTTCTTCCAATAATTAAATAAACATATAAAAAAACTCACCACCGTAGGTATACAGGATCGTATCTTATATAGCAGCTGTCTCTGTTCAGCTTCCTTGTCGAATATCTGCATAGGATGATTACTTTTTAACGAGCAAAGCCTGCAGAGCTCGGAAAAATTAAAATCATTGGCCATCGCCATAATATGATATATCAGCAGTGCAGCATATGCAGATTGAAATCCCCTTTCTGGATCGAAAAAAGTGTGCTGCTCTTGAGACTTTTACCTCGGCTGCAGTGAACGACGAGAGGTTATGGCAACCCTTGCACTCTCTTTTTTCGTTCTCTAGTTGTATAATTAAAAGGCAGAGAAACGAAAAAAGTATAATAGTACAAACTTAATTTTCTAGCACAGCTGATAATAGCAGACTCCGAATTGCACTAATACCGAAATTTTCGGAGTGAGTCAAAGATGCACCCGGTATCCGCGAGAGCTGAGTTTACAGCAGCGATGCAGCAGCAGCAGCTGGGCTGAGATGATGATGCAGACGCATGCTACTACAGTGCCAGAGTAACGCGGGGGCCATTACACTGTGGACCTTTCTTTCTCTCTCAATCTTTTCTCTTCCTCTTCTTTTCTTCTCGTCCTTCTTTCTCTGCGCTTCCTGCACCGTATCCACCACTACACTCTCTCTCTCTCTACTGATGCAGACGATCCGCGTAAATGAATGCCCGCTTTTACTCTTGAATAATATTGGCCATCTGGTGGATGGACTCTCAGATTCTGTCAATGACCTTTGGACGGTCAGGTAGTAAGCCGATCTTTTCGACCTTACGATTAAAAAATCGCTCATTAGCTATACAAGCTATGTATAGTGATTTTTTTGCAATCAAACAATTTATTAAGAATTTTAATTTATTATATCTTTTCGAAAATATTTGTTTAGTAATTAAAATTATTTACTTCAAATTTATTATTGATTCGATCAAATAAATTTATCACTTCCTCTTCAAGCGACTACTAAATTTTTAATTTCGTGTATAATTTACATTATTTCGAATAATCTAAGAAATCATTTTTATTTGCTGGTGTTTAAAAAAAATTTCGACCATGAAAAAAAAATATTAAAGCAAAACTTGAAAACGTTAAAACGGTATCTTAATGATTTTGCAAATTAATATAATTCACAAATATTTTTTTACATCATCACATTTAAATTTTAAATGCATATTTTTTTATCTCACAAATTAATTTGGATACGTATTTTTTTTATTTTTTTACTGTAACTATATTTCAAAACAAAACTCATTAATTAAAAAAAAAAGGATTAAAAAAAAGGATAAAAATTTTAAAAACAGAAAATGATGTTCATTTATTATCTTTTAACAAATATAACGTCATCATGTGATCTGTACATGTTTTATATTTATATGCTCAAAATCGCTAAATATAATATATATTAAAAAATTATTGAGTAACAAGGCTTTTCGACAAAAACAGTCACGGGTGTAAAAAAAAAAAAGAAGAACAAACTTATTATGCGACAATTATCATGATCGATCGTCTCAAACAATCGCAAGTATATAACTATTTACAAAAGCGCTCATCACATCAATGCAACAATTATTGCACTTTCACATGTATAATTAATACTTAAAATTATATCTAATCTAATTTAAAAATTTATCTTTAAATTATTTTCGCGCAACAATAGAAAAAAAACAGAAATTTTTAAAAAAATAGAAATAACATGAATGTGAAATATCAAATTGAAACTAATCTATAAGAGCCTGTATACAGTCCAACGATAAATAACGAAACAATCTTTTTATCATATATCTTTAACAATATTTGCGCAGGACAAAATACTTTTGTAATAGACATTATTTTTCTTTTTTTTATTAGGCTCAACGTCAACCTTGCACGTTTCTCTTTTTCTCGTCTAACAATTTATATTTGACTTCCGTTTGGCCCCGAAACTAATTTTTTTTTTTTCATTTCAGTTCGTGACCAGGCAGGCGTAACAATATAATGCCGGAAGTCACGATTTCACAGTCATTCGAACAATTACGAATTCGGCTCTTACGCTAAGTCGTATCATATACCTATATAACAGTTTTATCCAAAACTTAATGTAAATATATAAATTTACTTACAACAACTTAAGTATTTTTTAAGATCACAAATTAAACCCTTTCAATTTTTTTTTTAATTTTAATTAATTATTTGTTAATATCAACGTGTGTATCAATAATTTACAAATATACCAAAATTTATAACAATATAAAATTTACAATTAACAAATTGAGAAAAAAACTGTTTTTATTGTCTTTGTCATGATTTTATATTTGATTAATTCGAAAAATTCAAGTTTTGAATGAAAGGGTTCGAACATTTTGTTGCGCATTAGAATCTATCTTATTTATGTAAAAATACTCATAATTCTTAGACTTAATTATTAATTAAAAATCTTATTTAAAATGAGTTTGAATATATATGATTTTGTAAAAATAAAATGAAAATTCGGATCTTTCATTATACATTCACAACCTATAAATTTAAAATTGATCGATGATTAACTTTTTTAAATACAAACAAAATTTATATCAAAGATTAATATTTTTTTCTTTATGACAATTTTATAAAATGAATATAAAAAATAGTGATAACTGAGATCTTATTTTTACCCTATTTTTATCAACCAATTTCAACAATTTTCAACAATTTCCTATTCCAAGTTTGTTCATTGATCTAATAATACAAGATCCGAAAGTAAATTAAACAATATATAGCACTATTTACAAAGGCATATGTATAGTATATTAAGCCACTCAAAAACGAGGTCCATGTTATATCTCTAAAACATCAAACTTAACCATCATCAACTATATACCCTAAAGTCATAGCGTTTGCAGTTCTTGAACACCAAGAGACGTCAACAAAATCGATGGAGTTACAAAACTAGTGGTAATAGCTTCCGTTTCGTTTGCAACAGGAACGTAGAGAGCAATTATTTCCTCGATCGAAATCCAGGAGCCGGTAACAAGCGCACACATGGCTACCACCACTAGGAAACAATTTTTCCATAGCCTCCATAAACCAGATCCAAGGTGACCTTCCCAGCAGGATATGGTTTCGACAATCGCTGGTATGCAAATGCCGAGGATCGAGAAGAATATAGCACCCACTAGTGATATAAATGGTCCGAGATCTGGTACCAACATGGCTACACTCACTGCACATAAACAAAATAATATTTATAATAAGCACGATGATATATAGATATATTGAGTTATAATTTTTGGTAACAGGATAATTAATGTTAACGTACCACTGAATAATACCATGAGAATTCTCATAATGGTCGAGCCAACAAATTCCCAGCTATGACTAAATTTATGCTTAATAGTATTCCAAATAATTTCCAAAGGCACGTAAAATTGCAGTCCATAAGTTAGTATAATGGCAAGGCTTATCAAGATTTTAACAATCTGTGCGAGACTAAAAATGAAGAAGAAAAAAAAAATTAATAACAATATTTTACAAAGGAATTACAACGTTTATAATGAATGACATTGCATAAAAACGAACTCATTGTTACCAACTAGAACAATAAAGATTCATTTTATGATTCATGCGAGACTTACGGTTCTTCAACTGGAAGATTAAAGGAGATACTTCCTTCAGCTGCATCTCCATAACTCATATATCCAAACACGCCCATCATAGTATAAAGTGAGATCACGACAGTCATTGAAACGCTAAGGACACTTGGACAGCCAATGAAATGATTTGGATGTGCCATACTGTTTTCTATTGGCATTACCTATTGTCATAATACATGAGTCATAAGTAAATATATATTTGCAAGTCAGGATAATAATTTGATATTACTATATCAATGTTATTTTTTTAACAATATATCATCATGAGAGAAAAAAAGATACTTACAGTGCCAATACCTTCAATGGCGAATATGACAGTCGAAAAGAATTTGGGAAACTGATGCCAACTCGACCAGTAGTGAATTTTATCCAATGGTTGAATGTCTTTGAAGATGTAATATAAGGTAATGGCAAAACCAATGGTTAAACTTATGTTGGCTATAACCGAGAATGGTACTAATATCTTCAAATTTCGAATTTGTCCAAGAAGAATTAATGCTGGTATCAGGCACAACATGTATGTTCTAATTGGAACATCCATCTCGGCGTAATGATCGCCGAGCTGTGAATTAAAAAGAAGAAAATTGAAGATCGCATAAAATTACGTATATACTTAAAAAATTATCTAATCTATATATTAAAAATAAAAAATTTTTAAAATATAATTCTCACCTGTTTGATACCCTTGGCAATGAAAACAACATAAACACAAGAACCACCAACATAGGTTGCACATAAAGCCCAATTAACAGCATTACGAGCAAAGTTGCCATACTTCCTAAGTGGCTTAGGACCACATTCGAAAGCTGCACCTGCCGTCTCAGCATAAGTCATCGCGGGTGTTTTGGTCTTACGGCAGAGAACGTGAGATGATTTAACGAGAATATGAACACAGTGGGAGCATAAGATACCAATGAGTATGGTACCAATACCACCAACCAATAAACCACCGTTTTTAATTGCCATCGGCATGGCCAGGATGCCTGTACCCAATGATGACTTGATAAGATGGGTTGCTGAACCTGCATCTCTGTAAGTTGAAGAAATGAATTTTTAATTTTGTTGATATTTCATTTTTTTTTTCTTAGTATTTTGTTTTAGACATACATTTTATTTCTCAATGTGTTTTTGGAATATATAAAAAAAAAAAACAAGTTAAGCTGACAATGTTGTGATGATAGTAAATGGATTTTTTGTTATGATAATAATTTCGTTTATTTCAGTGGAATATGTCAATGTACACATTTAAAATTAATAAGCAGCATTATAGATTTGGAAATACACATATGTTTCACGTCAATTACTGATTAGCCAGTAGTTTCGTATCATTAACAGAACGCAGAAGAGCAATAAAAATCAGCTGTGTCAATAAAATTTTTTTCAAATTGCCTCTCTTTGTCTCTTTCTCTCAAATACCTGATAATGAAGATAATATACATGAAAATTTTCACGAGACGAGGCGAAGGTTACGTTTTAATGTTATTTTAAATTAAAATCGATTATCATCGATTAATCAAGCTCTTGCAAATATTTTCTTCGTATTCTGAGAAGTCATTGAGAAAAATTTAATATTTAGTAACACCTGCGATGATTATACTCTTGAATTCTTTTACGAACATTTAAATGCTTATCTTTGTCATTACATTGAATACAAAGTAAAGAGCAATAACTTCAGGCGCAGTTTTATAGCAAAGTTATATAATAAAAATTAAAAAATCGTGAAATACTAAAACTCTGTTTTAAAATTTTTAATTAATTAATGCATATTTCTTTTATTCAATTGCGTCAAGTAATACAAATATTTTATGATTTAATTCAATGATACAAATGTCTGTTCTCCAAATCTTGCATTCAGCATACTTTTTTTTTTCAAAAACTACTAGACTAGTTTAAAAAATTTTTGAATACTAAAAAAATGTAAATTTTGTCAAACAAGCCACTCAACAAAGCATTCTTTAAGAAGAAAAGAGAAAAAAAGAAAAAAACAAATTATTAAACCCAAATAGATACCATTTAAACGACAATGTTTTAAAGTTAGGCAAAAAATTCCATGTCAGCTATATACAAGCACTAAAAACGTTGGCAAACTTGTTTTCGCTCTTTCAGATCAGAATTTATATTATATGATATTTAAGTATTTGATATTCTCAAACAAAAGTCAAAAAATCGTCAGTGTCCAAGAGAGTCAATTCTTTTTACAAGGTAAATTAAGTGCTTGGTCTCAAGTGACTAGCATATATATATACTATACAATCAAGTTTCCAAGTAGTATGTCCTTGATCCCGATGCAGGACTTAAGTGAAAGGTTTCTTTACACGTGCATATATATACCTATATATACACGAACACGTGGCTTTCACGTGAAAAATCGCACAAAGAGACTTAAGAAGTTGAGATATGTTGTTTGATTTTTGAAAAAGAAAAAGAAAAAAATTTGTTTTTTTGACAGAGGATAAATGACCTGTGTGTGTGTATGCATTGGAAATTATGATGTGTTTATGCAATCGTTATGGAATTTCTCGTTTACTTTACATGAGCAGCACGTGCTGCTGCGGCTGCTACTGCTACTGTCTTTTTCGATGTGTTAATTGTAACAGCTGTTGGGAGGAAGTTGATATGTAATTTGAAGGTAATAATGTGATGATGGTGGGTTGGGAGAATTTAAGGTCTCGTGTTTGTCATTATTTTTGAAAGTAACGATGTGCGAGAGTGTTCGAATGATAAATTCATCTTGAGCATATAAATATTTATCCTTTATAATAAAATAATTGCTTAAAACATGACATAAAAATTTAAATATTTTTGCACGATTATATCTTATTCACCAATCGACAAAGAAACGATAAAAAAAATCCTAGAATCAATTCAAAGAGGACATTATTTCTGTTTTTCACCTCGTTACTGAAGCGCGTCCGAAACGGAGTTTTATTGAGACGTAAGACAACGCGAGAGTTTACCTGTCTATCCAACCAACAATAGCGTTTTCTTATCTATATCTTTCTCGACTGTTATCGCGGTGCAAAACGCATAAAGCAAAAAAAAAAGAAGGAAAAATATGCTCAGAAATATATTATTGCTAAATAAGAATTTTTTAAATGAAAAATTGAGCTTTTTACGTTTGAATATTCATAGATTTAACGAAAAGTGTGTGATGTATATTTTGGCCTTCACTTATATTACATGCGTATAATCGTAAATGGGATTTATGTCGTTAAGATAGAATTTGTATATTATATATATGCATTGCCAGTTATTTTCGAGGACTTTTGTTATTTCAATTCAGGATTCGTACACAGAAAAAAAAACAAGTTGGCAAACGATATATTGAGGCCACTAAGATTTTACTGTATAAAAATGGCAAATTGTTTCGAGTGCGCGAGATGGATTACTCTGCTTAAAATGATAAAAAAAAAAATAAAATAAAAAAGATAATAAAATTCATATCGTCAACAAAATTGTACTTACGATGTTGCATGTTTCTTATCTCGATGATCAAACGGGTCATAAAGTTCATCCTTCTCAGGGTACTGACCAATCACCGTAGCTATTTTTGTTCTGTAAATTAAAAAGAATAATAATAAATGACAATTTTATAATATAAATTCATCACTATATTATAATAAATAAAAATAATCAGCTCATAAATTAAGAACCTTAAAAACGTATTTTTTAAAGATATGAAAAAAAGCTATTTCAATCCCTTTACTTTTTTTTTTATTATTTGACCCCCCGTGTTGGTATCATCACGTGTACGTCAAACTTATAAAGACACGTGTCAATTAGCCCGTCTGAGGTGCGCATAGGCGCGTACTCGATAAGCCGCAAGAGTCTTATTCTATATATCAATACATATTTATTTTACCGGTCGATAAAAACCCTACCCTTAATGTATAAGTTAAAAAGAGAAAGAGAGAGAGAGAGAGTGTGTGTGTATGTGTATTTAACAAGCGAAGCCCCTTTCCTGCTACTTCTCAGACAGGCTTTTGTTGTTAATAGTATATACCAGGGCATGTATATTGCAGCCGTTGGTATTTTGTCTTATCTTTTCGTGCAATCGGCTTTTATCGGCTGCAAACGCACAATAAATAAATACCTACATATAGGTATAGAAATGGGTGTATTGGACCGAGGTTTTTCTTATTGTATATATGCACACGCAGTATTTCTTATCTTGCTCTTATTGTATATATATAGTCTCTCCCACTCGATTTGTCGATAGATTTAGAATCAGTCCACATTTTTTTTTACGTACACGTAACGATATATTGTTTTATTTTATTTTTACGTTTTCCTCTTTTTTTTTATTTATTTTTTATTTTTATTTGCATGTGTCGCGGAAGAAATTTAAGCTTATTGTATATAATTTTTTTTTTTTTTATTTATTTATTATTTTTTGTTTGAGTCATCGTGAGAGTGTTATAAAAAAGATGACGAAAGAATTGTGGAATTATAAATAATGTAAATAAAGATATATTTAAGTATATGCATATATACAAAAACATATTTAGATTAGATTTCGTTGTGGGATTATGATGTATATTTTTTTATTATTTTTTTTTACGACAATAGATAAATTGTCTTTTGCTTGTGAATTTACCTGACTATTTATTATTTCTTTTTTTTTTGTGTTAGCTGCAATTATAAAGTACGTATATGCAAATAAAGACACTTACGTGCTACTGAAGTCACTCATTTGCTCTCCTGGAGCCTCGTTTGCTTCTTCCTTCTTGCCCATAATGGATAGCTGAAAAATAAAAACATAGTTTACTTATATTTTACATGCATATCTGTTTTTACATAAACAAAGTTAATTTAGAGTTGTCATATAGTAGGTATAAAATTGATATGCAATTTTACGATTATTACCTAATCGTAAAGACATTAATTTTTTCTTATAATAGGTATATATGAGTTTATTCAAGATCTAAAAATATGTTGCATTACAATATTAATTAATTTTCTGCGGTAAATCTTAAAAAAATATGTACATAAAACCAAAGGCTATTATTTTTTTTTTATTTATAGTTATAAAAACCGTATAAAAATCAAATATAAAAAAAAATTAAATAAATAAAAATTATATAACAAAATGCAAACGAGAGATTACTGAACCAGTAACTTCTTTTTTTTTTCTTTTGTATGTCAAGTACCATATAGACATTGATAGATATTAAAAATAAAAAGATAATATTTTATTCGTATCCTGCTCGAAATGGAAAGTCCAAACAGCAGACGATAATAGAGAAGAAACGTGCACACAATTCACTGACTCAAATATAATCAAGCATCTCTCTGATATCATCAAGATAAGTTAAAAAACAGATTACAAGCGATCAAACACACATTTACACATATATACAAACACAATCATATGAAATAAAAAAAAATTGTATACACACATAAAGTAAAGCTGACTAAACGACCCCAATAGATATAAAAAAAATTGGAATTCATTTGAAGACCACGCATATCCGGATCTCACATACAACGAAAATTTCTCCTTTGATGCGTCACACACGCGCTTTTTACGTTTTTATACAGTATAGAAATAACGACAACACGTAGTTGGCACGTGCTGCTCTTTACTACGTTAGTGTTAACATATAGGTATGTAAACTCACATGTAGTGTTTCAATGAGTCGATATATACCTAATTAAATGATTTTAAGAAAGACTCACGTGTGGTTATTTGTAATACGTGTGTAGTAATTTTATTATCAGTTCGGAGTAGTAAGAGATTTTTTAAAGATAGAAAGACTACTACTACTACCGATATATACCGATAAAATTTAATTTAATTAGATTGATTTGTTATCTGTACAATGTAACATGGCTTTTGTCATATCCTAATAATAAGAATTTAAAAAGTTTAATGCGACATTTATTAAGTTTTCCTTATTTGAAAATTAAATAAGAGAGGGGTTTTATATGAATGGTAACTTAATTTCAATCACATACTTATACGCGTATGAAATAACTATATGTGATAATATAAATATGTGACGTTACAATATAATTTTTATTTATATTTGTATAGATGTAGAAAGTGGTGTAATATTAAAAACATTACGACACGTATAAAGAATATGAAATAACCTCGTAATTGAGGCTCTCAAGTTTATTTTTAACTCTCTTGCATATAAATACATACGCATACTACTTTTTTTTTCAATGAACTTTTCATTCAACGTGTCAGATTGATTGATTTGTTAAATTTATGCGTGTGTATGTATATATATGTAATGTATTTTGCAATAGTCAATCAACTGCTCAATTAACGACCAACACTTTTTTTCTCTTTTAAATATTTTTTTTTTTTATATATATTGATAATTTTTAAGATTTCTATTATCTTAACGATATTATATACGTATAATCTAATAAATTAAATATTTTGTCGTATCTCTTTTCAGGATTTGATTGTAGTCACTTGATTATCGTATAGTCACCTTATCTCATACATTACCGATTACCACACTATAATTTTTTTCGAATAAAAGGGTAATTATGAAGATTGTTCAATAGACTCGATGATATGACGAATAGCTTTTGATAAAATAGAGATGTAATCAGATGAAAAATAAAATAATATACATTAAATTGATTAATAATCGTATAAAAGTGTTGGCAAAATTTCGATATAGATGATGATTATCTTATAAACATTATAAAATATTATTTTATCTTCGATTAGCCGGTGTTTCCGGATATTATATTGTTTAAGTTTTATTGCTGTCGATATCTTGAAATACCCAATAATTCAAACTGGTTAAACAAAATTATATATTTTTTTTTTCTTTATTTTATCATGAAATAAAAAAAAATGAACTAAATACACTAAACGTTAAAAAATATTCTTTAAAAAAATTCTCCCTCTCTATATACATTATAAAAACTTATTCAAGAATAAAAGTAAAAAAAAGGAATATCAAGTTTGCACTGGCGCATGCCGCTTATCTCACGAGATATACGCATTAGCTTAGATATTATGTACATATGCCAACCGATGCATTCACATTCTACGATTACGTATATATATCGCATCAAATATATGAATATAAAGTACAATATGCACTATAGATCTGATGAAAAAGAGTGCAAAAACCTTTTAAATTTTTAAAATCGTTTCAATCTCTTTCTACGATTGTCTTCAGTGGTATATACCTATAAATGTATACATTTCTAACATAAGAGTCTTACGTAAGCTCACCCCCCATTCGCTCGTACGAGAGATAGTAGTACCTAAATCTACAGTATAAACTGCAGTAGCACTTTACTTTAACGAGTGAATGGTCAGTAG
>JAPYZE010005718.1:2591-15925 GCA_030522805.1 Leptomastidea abnormis | reverse complement strand
TATATAACTACATGTAAAAGATATTTTGAAAAATATGTAAAAATGATATATCATATTTTTATTATCAATAAATTCTATAATAAAATCAATAAAAGTGGTTAATTTTATTTAATCAATATTAAATATTATGAATAATTCTAGTAAGTATATCAATTTATCGAAATGATAAATTTAAATTTTAGGTAACAAGTAAGTAAACATAATTTAAGTAAAAGCGTTTTGTGACGATTGAACGATAATTAAATTGTTATTTTTGTCTGCTAAATTTTATTTTTAAAATTTTGCTTTCAAGCATTTTTCAATTTTATTTGCGCTCTAAATACCGCAATGCAAGTTAATGAAAACTTAGAAAAGCTAGAGTTTTATTGCAATTTCTCAACAGTATGTTTTCTTATAAGTTATCTGTTTGCTTAGAAATAGATGTAGAACACAATTTTAATTATTGTATAAAATACATTTAAAAATAACAAAATTATGCTTTCAAATGCGCTTTTAGTAAATAGTTTTTTATTTAAACTACATTTAGGCATAAAAAACGATAGTAATTTAAAAAGTTATTTGTAGTTTTATTTGAGACAAATTAATTTTTAAAATATATTTTACGATTTTTATATATATAAAAAAATCTTTTAAAGTGTAACGAACATACACAACTTAATAATAGTTATTTTTCTAGCTATATCAAAAACAAAATATATTAATTTATTTTTTTATTTCTGCAAATCAGCTAGCATATTTGCTTTTTTGATTAGCAAAAGTTTTTTTATTTAAACATAATACAGCTTATAGACTTAGACGGCTGCACTCCATATGAATCCTCAAGCTCTATATTACATGTATATATTGCACATTCCAATCCTATAAACACCTGCTTGTCAATATATATATATTTGTAATAATCACAAGATACAATAAAAAACACGAATTTAATCTTCACCCCTGACTTTTTTACAGCAAGCCAGCCATAATCTACAAATCAAATCTAACGACTAAAACAGATCCAAGTTCACATCAATTTAACAAAAAGCAACAACGCTGCGGTGTATGCCCATTGACTTTCAGCAGTATGAGAAAATTAGCGGAGCACCTGATCAGCATCCACAAGATAAGTCATCCCTTCGAATGTGATTCATGCCACGTGACATTCCGAAGCCCGGAAAGCTTCTCGCGTCACCGTCGCACCCACGAACCGCACAAGAGTTACTCCTGCGACTTATGCACCTACAGCAGCTACCAGCGCGCGAATCTGGAACTGCACAAGCGTCGTCACGCTAAGGACTACGCTCACAGATGCGACCTCTGCGACGCCGGTTTCATGCAACGCAGCGAGTGTCTAGAGCACCGTAAAGCGATTCACGGCTTAGGGGATTCCCCGAGGCACGAGTGCGCACATTGTGGCCGGCTCTTCGGCTACAAGCGCAATCTCCTGGCGCACTTGCGGCTAAGGCATCCGGAGATTCTCTGTGTTGAAACTCTCGTCCAGTGCAAGCTCTGCGCTCGGCTCCTTTCGGACGAGAAGAGTTTGCGCAAGCACGAGGCGAAAAGCCATAATCGAAGTGGTGGTCCTTACTCTCAGCAAGATGGTTGGCTATGCGACCTATGCGGCTTGAGACTTTCTTCGAAGCAAGCGTTAGAGCAGCACAACCAGTCCCACAGGGGTGAAAAACCCGTCGAGTGCAAGATCTGCGGCAAGGGTTTCAGCAAACGCGAGAATCTCAAGGTTCACTTGCGTGGACATACTGGTGAAAGACCTTACCTGTGTCAGATCTGCGGACGAGGTTTCGCTCAGCGTACCGGTTTGGTTTTTCATATGCGGCTGCATACCGGAGATCGGCCGCATAAATGTGGTATTTGCGGTAAAGAAAGCTCACGAGATGACGGAGGAGGATAAATGACAAAGGGTTAAGGATCGGCGGAGATCGCGAGTTGTTAGAATACAAGCGGAGAGGTGATTTTTAATACTAGATTGAATTTTTTTTTTTATGATTTTGTTTTTTTACAATGATATTATTTTTAATATTATCAGTTGTTCTTTTTTGTGATATTTTATAGAGTCGAGGAAGTTAGTGCTGTTTCTATTTTCCAATGGAATATCCGCAGCTTCGTGTCGCAAGCTCGGAATTTTGGAAGAGCAAATTTTTATGTGATATGACTAATTAGAATACAAGCACAGTTGCGGGTTGATAAACAATTTAATTTGTTTTTAATTAAATTAGAAATTATTTCAAAACAGCATTTAAAATTTCTTTAAAAAATATATATTTATGACTTAAGACTGCAAAATAATGTCTCAAGCTTGGCCAATTTTTAATAAAATATTTATATAATAAAAAAAAAAAAAATTAATAAAAGTAGAGCTATATAGTTTTGTCAAAATTAGTTGTGAGAGTGTTCGTGATTATAGTAGTAGAAGTACTCGCTTGAAAATAATGCATAAATAATAATCATATATTATATATTAATTTTTTATAATTCGTAATTACAGCACTACGAACCCATTCGTCCTTATCGATCCGATTGTTGATGATACCGATTACCATAAAATCAAACAAGATCTCATCGAATCTTTGAAGCCGAGGTAAAATTCTTAAAATTACATTAAAAAAAAACACATCTATTTAGAGTTAGAAAGCAGAAAAATTGTACCATCCTCACCCTAATAATCAATATCTGCAAACTTACCATACCAACCCCAACAGCGAAGACGACAAAGGCCGAACATGCGAGGAATGCGGCGAGACATTTTCCTTCGTAAAAAAGCTGGTCGAACATCTACGTCGTGAACATGGCATCGAACGTCCGTTCAAGTGTCTCCTCTGCGACAAGGATTACCCGCAACGTTTTATGCTCAACGCACATATGCGCAAAAGTCACGAATCCGTATCATTGGCTGCTTGCGCACATTGCGATTTTCTTACCGCCGATCGTGGTAAACTCGAACGACATATACGTCGTTATCATAGTCATGAACTTGTTGGTTTGACACCTACTACGCCATCTGTTTCTTCGAAGATTCTTATTGAGGTATGGATTTTTGTTGTATAATTTTTTTTTTATTAATAAAAAAGAGCTTATCATATCTTTTTAAAAGGTTAATTTTATTACTTTGTTGGGTATAAAGTTACATTGCATATAAACTGAAATAAAGTAAAATAACAATTTTTATAATAATGCAAAAATTCAACGTGATCGTTTATGCGTCTAATTACACGAATTATAAATCAAAATAGGCTATTTTATTCAGATGTTTATATAAATTCAATTCAATAGCTTTGTCGCTATTCTTTCTTAAAATTTCAATAATATTATCATACCGATCATCATAACTTTCGACATCGTGTGAATTTAACATCATCGTAGCCAGTAACAAACCGTAATAACAATTTACACTCACTATTCCTTCAATGACGGTTAAATGATAGTTAAAAATTTTTTGATCGCCAGCAACAATCGTATCACTTATCAACTCGCTCAAACAATCTGCTACCTCTCGAACGATCGCAGGTGAAAATTCGTTAGCCAGATCTTGAGTTCTTTTTGCACATCTGCCACCAAATTCTTTCGGTGTAGCGGAAAGCAAATACTCCCGAAATAAACATAGCGTCAAGTAAGAACTTGGCTCCTGACTGGGGGTCAATCTCGTTGCGAATAGCCCAAGTGAACTATCGATTATCCGTAATGTACGATCGCGATCGTGATCCCTTGCTAACTCTATTACCGCGTCGGTGAAAAATCTACGTACCATAAAATTCACAGGATAAAATCTCGGGTGTTTATCGTGAGGTTTATCAAATTGACCGTCGACCACTTTAAACGCGTCAACGATCGTCTGCAACCGATCCATAAAGTCTCCTTTTGCGGGTAGAAGGTAGGTCGTTATCGCGAATTTTTGCACTACTCGCGACGTTTCCGGTGAGTCAAGATCAAAGAAATAACGCTCAAGTATTTTACCCATTACCCCTTTTGATAAAAATGATGCTCTACTCGAACTTAAAGCCTCTATCGCTAAGCAAAAGCATCGATCTGCAACCACGCGACTCAATCCATCTTTACAAAGTGCTCCGATTTTCTCGACAAACTCACCCATATAGTCGGATAAGTAACTGACATCAATACGATCGGTATCGCAAAATACACTCTCCAACTCTCCAGTATATCTTTATCATTCAAAGTCAATCCATCGATAAAGTTCTTAGCAAGTAGCCAAGTCCTCTTGCTTGGTACCTGACTGAAAACGTCCATTACAGTTTTCGCTACAACCAGTCTCACAGAAGAAACCGTTTCACCGGATCGCGTCTCCAAGAACTTGGTAAGCTGCTCGATCGTCGCAGCTTTACGGTACAGCCTAATCCCGAGTTTTCTCAACGAGGTTCTCGGCATATCCGCAAGCTTACCCGTGAATTCAAGCAGCTTCTCTGCAGGTACGCGCTCGGACAAACTCGACAGCGTAGGCTCGATTAAGCTCGCGTAGTCCGGTTGTAGGAAGGGTCCAAGAATTTCAAGATGTACAGGGGGATCTGCAAGTCTTATCGCGGCTAGGATACTCCGCGCTCGTTCGAAACTCTCTCTATAGCATCGGAATCGGTTTCCGGTAGAACCAAAGCTTTTTCAAGTACCGGTCCCTCTAGCAAGAGTCCGAGAACTTGAGCGTAGCCCCGTTCTTTTACTTGGAGCAAGCTTTGTTCCACGAATTTTATTGGTATCTCACTATGCCATCTTGTGGCTAAGACGAAACGTCGGGCTGGACGGCTACCCGCGTGGAGTCGTTGTGCTGCGCGTTGAAGGTACGCTTCCCAAGAGACTAGTATCTTTTTCGGATCGCGGTGAAGGAGAGCTAGAGCTTTCCCTGAATCTATATCTTGAATTGCGTTTGTGTCTGGTTGACGTGATGCGTAGAATTCCGGAAAATCTTTTTCGATGATTTCTATTAATTTTCTACATTTGAATTTTTTTTGCGTGCTTGGTAAAAATTCTTCGACTAGGTTTTTTATCCATGTATAATCTTCGATTTTTAATTTGTTGTTGGTTTCTCGGTTGGTTTTTTTCTTACGATGTTTTGCTTTGTTTAGCGATCTTTTAGACGATGGAAAGTTTTTCTGATTGTAAGTTTTCATTGCTTTTATTACATTTAAAGCGATTGATAATCGGTTATCTACATCTTCCCAGATTGTATGATTTGGAGGATACTTGATTGGAGTAATTTCAAAAAATTTTTCTATACATTGCCTTTCCAATACGGGTTCATTTGGAAATGTGTTCCACGACGGGAAAGCATACTCTACTTTACTTGATACCAAAAGCTCGATTATCTCATTTTGAGTGTTTACATCCCCTTTATCCTCGACCAAATAATACTTCAACGCTCCAGTCAATACCCACAATGACATTGAAATTTTATTAAAAAGTTCATTTTTCGCATGAACATGCCTTACTATCTTCATTAACAATCTCCAGTGTTCTCCATTCAATGAAGACCATTCGAAGTTTTCTTCAAGTCTCAAGAAAAGTGTCTCCAAAACAGTAATAGTTTCATTTTTATGCTCGTTGTAATAAAAATCAAAAACTTGTAACAAACTTTTAACGTCCCGATAAATTTTGCACGAGATTATCATCTGACCGAAAGCATCAGCTCGATCGTAAGTTGAAACCATGTGTTTTATTTCGCTTTTTAAAATAGGTATCAATTTTTCAGGTGGAAGGTATGGTTTAAGGGTAAATACGATCTCTGGATTTTCTTTATATTTTTCCAAGAGTAGTTCGGTTATCGTTGCTCGTTCATCATTTTCTAGAGCTTCTGCGAATGTTTTCGAATGAGATTGTACGAGATATTTTTCGGTTATGAAATCGGTATCGTAAACTGCCTTGAATTTACTTTTCAATAACTGTATCTTATTTCCATACTTGTAATACTTCAAATAACCTAATATTTCTTCCAAATTGAAATCTTCTAAATCTTGGGGAAATAAATTTACAAACATCTGGTCAAATTCATCCTTATTTAGGCACTTGCTTACCAATTTTAAAGGCAACATCTTTAAAAACAAGCGCGGCTTACGTACAAGAACATTTTTTGAGCTTTTCAAAAATCTCTCGGCTTTCGTACTACCCAATCTCAACTCCTTATCCGGTGTAAGCTCGTACAACTGTATAAAATCACGCGGATATTTTTTTATCAATTTCGGCAAAATTGTATCGTAATCGTTTATTCTAACTTCAACGAATCTTCGATCTTTTTCGTTATCTTTTTTATTTCTATTTGCTAGATGCAAATATTTAATCACCAACTCTGGATTACGTTCAAACATTTGATCCGCAAGCTTGACCGGTAGCTTGATTCGATGTTTAATAATTTCGTCATAAATAAATTGAGACGAGCATGACGCTAATATAGGTAGACTAGCCTCAAGACCGTAAGCTTCGAAAAACCTTTGAAAATAAATCTCCGCTCTTAACTTTGGTCCATCTAATAAAGCTTTAGCCAAACACTTAATTAAAGCTCGCCTGGTACGCAGTGACACTCGAGGCAGGAGTTGTTCTGTATAATACTCCGGCTCAATCTCATCGCGCGCAGCTTCGAGAAACCATTGAGCTTGCAAAGCTCGCTTTACTACGGTGTAGTCTTCGGATTGTAGTCCTTCGGCAACGAGATCTCGGTGTTTTAATAGTACACCGTAACTCGTACGTACTAGTGGCATGAAACCTGCGGCTATATCACGGTATTCACGAGCGTCGAGTAGTTCTGGTTTATTCCTCACCCCTTCGATGGTCCTTATAATCAAATAATTTAGTTCGGCTTGTTTCCCGCCTGGTGAACGTTCTTTGAGAGATTGGATGGATGACAGCTGAGGCGAGAATTCGTGTTGTTTAGGTGTTGGTTTAAAAAGATCTTGCATCGATCTTTGCAACTGAAATTAGAGAGAAAGAGAGAGAGAGAGATTTTTTAGATGCGAATTTTTTTTTGTTTGTAAAAAAGAGTTTAGTTTTGTGTCAGCAGTTTGATAGAGTAAGTGAGAGTTTGTAAAGTAAGTGTTTTATTTTGAAATATAACCAAGGGATATATTTTTTTATTTTTTTTTTGTTATTATTTATATGAAATAAAAAAATAAACTTACCGAATTGTACCATTCTAATCCCGGGAGAGGCATTTTTGATTAATCGAGTTTAAAGTTTACTGTTGGAGAATCACAAATGATTTATCTAATCACTAGAATTTTTTTTTATCTTGAACACGAGGATTTTGATTGATCGAATAGTTAAACGTTGGATTTGTCGCTGGTTTATTTATTACATTTTTTATCTTGATTTTTAGTTATAACCTAAAAATTTAGTTTACATTTGAACGAAAGAAACGAAAAATATAAATATATGTAGTGTATAACTATATGTTGAAGATTGTCAATTGATTATGAAAATAATACTCGATATGTATATCTATCAGATTTACAACTGTTTATTAATATTTTAAAATTAATATTTAAAATTTTAATTAAAAAAAAACTTTTTTACAATCACACTTGAAAATTTGTTACATGTGTAATCCAACTTGTAAAATTATAACTATCGATTTTATATATACCTTGACTGATTGACTCACGTGTTATTATAGTACAACGATGTAAACAATGATTCATTGGCAGTCGCGCGCGCTCACAATTCCTCTCGGGTAATCAATCTAGATCTGAAAAATCGATAAAATTTATGTTAATAATATAATATTATTTTTTAAGTTTATTTTTATATTTTTTTTTCACAATCTAATTACAATACTTTAAAACAAAAAAATATCATTTACATGTCAAACACACCACCAGTACTTTACAAATAAACACAGCAACTTAAATATTCACTCACACGTACACGTACAATACATCAAAGTAATCCAATCACTAATCCATCATCCTCTTTCCCAACTCTTTTCCACAGCAACAAAAGCAGCAACAGCAACTAGACCAGCAACGTCTCACCGAATTCCTACGCGAATTCGAATGCATAACTCAAGGCGAGGAAGCACCAGTCCGTCGTCGTCGAGGTCGTCCGCGTGGTCGTAAAGTACCAATAAATCGCACCTTCCTCTGCGCCGACTGCGGCAAGGAATTAAAGACAATCAAGGGTCTACAAATCCATACGCGTTTGCACACCGGCGAGAAGCCGTTCGCTTGTAAAACCTGCGACAAACGTTTCTCCTGCGAGACTCTACTGCGTACCCACACTGTGACACATACCGGAGCTCGGAATTACGTTTGTGACGTGTGCCAGAAGGCATTTACTCAGCGCTCGACTCTTGTTGTACACAAACGTTATCATAGTGGGGAGAGACCGTTCGTTTGTCAGCTATGCGCTCGTGGTTTTGTTACCAGATTTTTGCTTAAGAATCATCTTAGGATTTGCGATCCTAATGCGCCTTATCGCTATTGATTTTTTGGATGAAGATTTAATGATTTTTTTTTTACTTAATACTTTTTTTTTGTTTTTTATAAAAAGACTTTTTTATTGTGATCGATATTTTTGGTGCGAAATTTTTATTGATATTATTGGTAGATTGAGTATGAGGGAGTTATAAATGGGGGAGGTGTCTTGAATATCATTTCTTAAGTCATATCATTGATTATATTAGGTAAGGTAGAACTTTTCAATTAAATAAATCGTGAGTTTTATCCTTGGTGTATTACTTATAGCTAGTCAAAAATGTCACATTTTTTTTATTGTCAATTATTATTATTAGTTGATTATCAAGTGCTTAAAACCTTGTATTTATAAAAAATATACATGCTATAATTAGAGAAATTTGATGTATCCACTATATATTGTATTAGATTGATGATATTTATAAAAGTGGCAATCAATAATACTAAAGAAAGTCATAAGTAAAAGCTTTATAATTGTGTGCTATATAAAACTTTTTAATAAATTGCTGCCTTGAATATATAGCATATAATTTATATGAAACATAATTATACAAAAAAAAATAAAAAATATATTATTTATCATCAGATAATAATATATTTATATTACAATACAATTCTTTTAAATGCCTTAGCATATTATATTGAAATAAACTATTAATTTTAATATGCTCAATTGAAAAAATAAAAAATAAAAAGAACAGATATTTTATGCTTGTAATACGTGCTAAAGTGTCTTAAAAGTATAATTTAAGATCTACCAAAGTGTGCCAAGATATATATTATGTCCATAATGTGCCAAAATTTGTGCCAAAGATTCCTACGTACACACACTTACACACACTTTTTAACAATGCACCTTTATCTTGCACAAATAAATTGCAATTTTGTGACGGCTAATTTTACGGCCACATGCACTTTTCGCGTTTTTATTATTTTTTTAGCTAGTAATACTTGCATTTTCTTTTATTTATAATCATTTCGTGTTATTATCTGTGAGTTATTATTTATATATTTAAACATTAGTTTTTGTTGTTGTGAATTATTAGTAAATGTATTGATTGTGCAATAAATTAAGGTAGTTTTTTTAGTTATAAAATCTAGATAAATAGAATATTCGAAAAAATGCAAATAAAAATAAAGCTTTTTTCTCAATTCTGGGTTGTTGATTATGAGAAATCAAATAAAATAATTAGATATTAAAAATTTCGGATTATTATAATTTATCTTCAATTATACAAATAGATTAAAAGTGAAAGTTATGCAATCTAAGTTTGACTGTTCAGATATTTTTGAGCAATTTTTACGAGGTATAAAACTGGATATTTAGTTGATTTCTTAATAAATTATGCATTTAAAAAAACTATCTTATAAAAACTTTTAATTTTTACTATAAAGCTTCGTTGATTAGTAGGTATTTATACCTGCCATTTTCGTTAAGTTTAGCATTGCAACTTATCTTTAAATATATACAAATACCCATAACATTACATATTGCATTATTCAAATTATCATTATTATAGTAATAATAATAATAATAAATGTTAGTGATAAATCAAACTATAAACATATAAAATGAAAAATATCATTGAACGTGTAATATCAAAGTAGTTGCAATAATTAGAATTTAATCAAATATCAAACTTGAACGTATCATTAATTTTTCGACTTATCAAAATCAAACGTATCATGAATTATTTAAAAGTACTTTTTGTACTTATATACATATATCATTAATTATAAAAGTATGAGGGTAGTCGTGAAAGTACTTACTTTTTGGTAAGATAATTTAAGCGAAAAAATTTTACTAAAGATATTTAAGAAATGCGAAAATTACTAAGAAGGCTAAAACTATAGTATTATTTTGGAATTACGTATTGACTGATTAATATTTTTTAAACGATTTATGAATACTGAAATTTGAAATGAAAAAAAAATATATTCTAACTATGAAATACTTGAAAAAAATTTTTTTCCGTTCGAAGTGAAATTTTATGCAATCATGAAAGTCGAAGACACAAATGAGTACAATATATTCAAAACTAATAAGACTAATTGATGATAGTATAATAATATAAAAGCGAATGCCAAATCAATGTAACAGATATAACAAACATTTGAATATTTTAATGTTGAAAGTAAAAGCACTAGAATGCCTTGATTATATATTGAAAACGCCTGTCAAAAAAAGTGCATTATAAACATAAAAAAAAGCCTTAAAATAAAATTCGATTAAACATGCCTTTAATAAAAAGTGCGAAAAAAACTGTAGTAGTCAAGTTTTATGTATTTTTAGATTATCTGCAAAATAATAATTTATAAGCTTTTTATTGTGTATTGATTGTTCGTCCAAATATTCGTCCGCTTTTAAGTGCCAAAATACATGTTGAAATTAGTATCTATTAAATATAATAAGTACACTAAAGTTACGACAAGTATAAAAAAAATGTATTTGCTTACTTTCACAAGGTGTTCTTCTTTTAAATTATTCTAAAATAAAAAATTCATTTTTATAAAGTTATTCATGATTTGGTTTTTAAATACTTTTGAAATACATAAAATAATTTTGACTGATTTTATAACTTATTTATGATATAATGCCAATTACAATAAGTTTAGTTTGTTTGATTTTTTTATAGATGATTTTATATTTCATTTTATATTTGACTTTATAATTTTAATGCGATCTATTATGCGAATAGAACTAGTCAATCTTTCGAAACTGTAGTGACTGAAACTATATATACAATAATGTGTAATGTAAAATCAAAGTGCGAAATAATCTCAGCGCAATAAAATTATACCTACATGTGAACAATTTTTAAGGAAATAAAATACAACAAAAAATGGCAAAATAATATATGTTAATTTGTTTATTGTAAATAAAAACCTTTTGATCCTTTGGTAAGTAAATTTTAAAATTTATTTATGATTATTAAATTATTATTGGATTTTCCATCACTGTAAAAAATAATAAATTTTAGTCTAATCGTTATAATTACGAAATATTATATTTTCAAATATTTTTGTAGTTGTAAATTTTACAATTTTCAGAATATTTTATCTTATTATATCCATTCCAAAAAGAATAAAAATTTATTTATTAAGAAAAAATGAGTTGTACAAAAATTTGTAAGATTATAAATTTGAAGAAAATTTTACTCTTGAAAACTAAAGTAATAATAAATAAAATCAACATATTCGTTTATTCATCAATCAATCGAATTTCAACAGATTTCAAAATTAATGTGTCCAATTTATTAAAACGATTAAAAAAAATTTTCAATATGAAAATCAACTCCTGTGTTGGCCAACTTTCTATTATAATGATGATTGATATCATTCAATAAAGCTCGATTTCGTAAATTTACATTTCGGGGTTTCAAGTGAATCGATTGAAAACCTGCAAACATAATTTTAGTTAACTATAATTTAAGAAAGAGAAAAAACATTTTTTCAGTACAACTTACAAGTCTTGGAATCCGCTTGTAACTGGCAAATATCGCGAACAGTCTCGAGATTTCTCATAATGCCGTCGTACTGTATGTGCTTTAAACGCTTGCAACGAGTGAGCATCGCTATTATCAGATCGTCAAGCAATTCTCGGCTATTTTTCATTTGGAGCATCACTTCGGCTAAAATTGTTTATTGTCAATACGTAAAATACATTGCCATTATTATTATTATTATTTCGTGACAAAAAATTACTTCTAACCCAGAGTTTCGGTATAGTAATTTATCAAAAGACCAACGGTACCGCGAAAATTGCGCGTACGACTTTGGTCCCATACGGGACCACCGTACATCTGAAATTTAGCCAGCGGTATACTTGGCAATAGTAAATAGCTCATATCTTCGTGATGCCATATGTTCACTAAACCAAAAAAAAAATATTTTCTTTAAAAAATCAATTAAATATCAACCAAACTCATGATTTCTTCAAACTCACTTATGGTGTATGACACAGTAAGATTTGGACAAGCTTTAACAAGATTACGCCAAGCCAAATTATCGATACGATGCTGCCTGGAGTCGGTGTCTCTAACTGATATGTGAAGGGTGCATAGATTTTTCGATGCTCCAGCTGCAAGCGCATTAAGCACACCATCCGATAAAGCTGGATAATCAAGACTGATATGCGCAAGAGTTTGCAAACGTCCGAGTAGCTTTAGATATCTTAAAATTATTGATAATCAACTGTTATGGTGATTTTTAAATTATTTTTTTATATTGAGGCGTTATGAGGATTTATGAGACCTTGAATTACTAAAGGGTGTCTGCCAATCCTTGAAAGTACCACGTAGATCGAGAGAAGCGAGACGAGATCCACTTTTAAGAACGATCGCAAGTAAACGCAGTACATCCGCCAGGCTGAAATACGCGTTCACAAGACTCAGGCTTTTCAAATTTTCTTGGCACCTGCATAAAAGAAAATTAAATATCAACGTATACCTTAGCAAGTGTTAGTTATCAAAAAATCATAACACTCACGCTAGCAAGTTTCCCAGCTGGCAGAGTAACTTAGCGCAGTTGCCCCACTTGCCACTGTGAACCCAATCGGTAAGTATAAGCTCTTTTAATTGGACACCCTTGACTCTTATTACGGTCAAATAATCAATTCCAGCTTCGACTTGGATATTACGTACGAGACGACGATCGCATGTTTGGTGTAATGGTCGGGACCAGGCGAGTTCAAGGCTGCGCATGTGTTCGCCATAGCTAATCTGTGTATTTTACATTTATTTGTATTCGTTATGATAATTTCTTATTTTTTTTTATTCATTGTGTTATTAAGAAAATAAAGACCTAACCTGCACTCGTAAAAAACGATATACAAATCTATATTTTAACCATTTTTTTTTCTTTTTTAACAAAAATAAAATCGTAAATAATAACCCATTATTGATTTATTAACGATCTCTCATAAAAAAA
>JAPYZE010005715.1:0-16177 GCA_030522805.1 Leptomastidea abnormis | reverse complement strand
CAGAGATTTAACGAGAAAAGCGCAGCCAAGAAATAAATAGGTAAGTATAAGTACAGCTTAAGTTTACAATCAGCAGCTTCTACTATGACGCCGATAGTTATAATTTCTTATCTCTAATTTTCTTTCACGAAATAGCGCATGCACTCGATGAACGAACGTCTTTTGGTTATACACAAATTAAGCTCTCGGCTGTAGATCGTGATACGCTATATGTTCCATATAGTACATCAATACTGCGTATAAGAGAACTGTGATTCCCGCGTTTTCTATACCCGTGTGTAATAACATGTGAGTCGGGGAATTTTTTTGCCGACGGTCTACTTGGAAAAATCCTTTTTAATTCCTCCTTACGAGCTGGTTACATTTTTTTTTTTTTAATGCTGAAAAGATAAAGTCCCTGCTGTTACGTATATACACCTGTTTTTCGTGAAATCTTTTAACTGTGCCGCTTTTAATTGAAGAAAGAAATGCAAGATTGCAAATGACAATCTTAATGATTAATGACACGTCGTGGGATATCACAAAAAAAAATCAATATTACACAAAAGAAGAATATCTATGTGAATCACATGAGAGACATCGTTGCAATTATTCGTTTATCAATGATTACGATTGTTCGTTGTATATGCGCGGGACTTTTTTTTTCTTCATTAATTTTTTTTTTTTTTTTTTTAATGGTAATCGAGTAAATAAATAGATGAAATATATTTATAAGAAATAATTTGACAATATTTTAATAATAAATCACATTAAAAAAAAAAATTATCTTGATTTGTAACAAAAAATATTTAATTTCGAATTTTTCAACTACAAATCGCTAATCTCAAACAATTTTATTGTTCGCACTACGTTACTCATTCGTGATTATTTTAATTGAGTGCAACAGCTTACTTTTTATTTTCTTTTTTTTAATTTTGCAGATTAAATAATTTTCTTTCTTTACAGCTCAATCGTCAGCAGTTTATTATTATTGTAAACACAATATGAATAATTTGTTTTGAATGGCAAAAAAAAAAAAAAAAATTTTTAAATGTGTCGTAGTGGCAGCTAATTTAATATTAAATGTCAATTTGATATTCTTCGACTGCAGTTCCCTTTCGTTAAGCTTACATTGTAAAGTTCCTTTTATACGTAATAATAAAATAATATTAGTTTAAATTGATAACAATATCAATAAAAGAGCAGGAAAATTTTACGTACTATACAAAGTTTGTCTTATAATATGATAAAACACTTTTTTGCCTTTGTGGATTATTTACATTTTTGTTTTTTATAAAAGTAATTTTGATAAAGAGAAAAGAAACCAAATTTTAACTTAAAATTAAAAGGCCTGCACTCTCGTTAATATATTTGTTAGACATAATTTTATCAATAAGACTCAAACAAAAAAAAAAGAAATAAAAATTTGTTAAAAAAATATTATTGTTTAAACTTTGTAAAATGTTTATAAAATATTTCTACTTTACGCAAAAAAAAAAAAAAAATTGAGTCACAAGTATTTGTTTTTAAAATTCGTACGATACACCTTAGCTAAGCATTAAAAAAATGTACAAATCATAAATTTTTAAATTCTGATGGATAATAAATTTGTCTAAAGATATACTAAAAATGAAAGAAATCAAATTTTTTGTTGATCAAATAATACTCATAATAATCAAATAAATTTAATTAGCCCAAATTTAATAAAATGTTCCTCTATAAACTTCTACAAACTCAATTTATTTTTTTCAATTTTAATCCAATAAATCAGAACAAAACATTCATCAAAATAACGGACAAAGAGTAAAAAATAAAAAAAAAAGTCATATTCAGCCGTAAAAACAAAAGTAAAAACAAAAGCCACAAATTTAATATCATTGTCAAGTTATATATATACATACGCAAGCACTGCAGTCGAGGTGGTTTATACACACAAGTCGGTCTCTAACACTTTATAGTCGCATAAACGCGTGCGCGTGTACAAAGTTAGTAAGTATAAGTGGTATAGCTTTTGCTTATAATACTAATACGCATATAGCAACAACAATAAAATTTCGATCGCAAATTTAGATCATCATCTCTCTGTGTGTGTAAGAAAACAAAATACTTGAAAAAGTGGCAAAGAAAGAAAAAAAAAAGAAGAAAGATAGATAGATAATGAGCGCATCCTTGATAGGAAAAAAAGGAGATCAAGCAATATATGTATATTCGCTTAAGCCATTATCGCCAGAGAGCACGCGAGAGAGAGAGAGAGAGAGAGAGAGAAAGATAGTGTAAATATTTAGCATTCCGCTGCGGCTATATTATTGATGATTATCAAGATGATGCTTTCGGGTCCGTCATCACCTTCGTGCTAGCGTAGCACGATTCTCTCTCTCTCTCTCTCTCTCTCTCTCTTTCTTTCTTTCTACTCTCTGTTATTGTGTGTTTGTGTTTCTCAAGCCGACGACCGGATCGGTTTGTCGTCGTTGTCGTTGTCGCGAATCGCGTATGGACAGTAGTACATAGGTGTACGTGGTCGCGAGGAGCTCATGATACACACACCGTTGATCGCTCCTCGCTAAAATGTAAAATTTACGCGTAACTAGTATTACCGATATTTTCTGTTATATTACTTACAGATACAATCACAGCTGCTTTATCAAACTGTTTATCAAGTGCTACTGCTGCTGTTTATTTTATATCCTGTGTGTTTAATTGTTTTTTTTTTTTCTATTTTTCAAGCAGTTTGTGTGAAACATAAGACAGATACACAATACACGTGTGAAAAGTGTTTATTATATATCAACCTGGATATGTATAATGTAGGTATATGGAAATCAAAATAAATCGACAATCGATTTGTCAACAAAGCAAGATAAATTAAAGCACGACACCAAAGAGTTATTATAGCTGTAAATTAAAATTTTTAATAACGTTACAAATTGAGAATATTGTAATTTAAAGAAGATGTAAGGGATTAGTGATTGCTGTAATTTATTGTTATTAATCCCGTAGATGAAATCGTCAATTATTGGTAACGCAAGGTAAGTCGTTGAAGCTTTATTTTTATTATATATTTTGAATTTTTGTATATTGAGAGTATACGTGTACAGGTATATAAATTTGCCTGGAAATTGGAAGCTTATTTTGATGCATATGTTACATTAGTAACATACCAGCGACAAAACTGAATCGGCTAGGGATCGCGATATTTTTTCTGCTCTAAATCAGCTGTTTCATTAATATTGTTAGTATGTATATTAAAATGAGATTAATCGTGATTTGCTTTTCTTTGGTAGACCCAAAATAAATAATAAATTATTAGGCTCGTTGAATAGGTTTGTTGATAAATTTATAGGCACTTGTAGAGAGAAATAATTTTTATTTGAATTTTGACAAGACTATATAATTTGCGATTAATTTAATCAACCTAAATGTATATAACTATCAAGTTAAAGCAAATTCTCATAATTATAGTAGTTTACACATTTTTAAGCGAGTTCATATATAAGTAAAAAAATATATAAAATCGTTGCACACGAAAATTGTTTAAATTACAAATAAAAAATGACGTACATCAATGACAGCGATCCTACAATATTTACCATATATGTCAGATAAAATAATAATCTTCGCGTATATAGATTGAAATCAAAGCTCTCTCTGATGCATTAAGCAACTTACTAGCGGTAAATACATCAAATAACAATTATAATATCTTAATTAAGCTCAACAAATTATTTTTGAGAGGTAAGATTACAAGATTACGTGCCATCAAAGTAATACACGGTTCTTTTTCTTTTTTTTTCTCTTAAACCAAGTTCATATCAAATCTGCAAAATAATCTATACGTCATAATCTCTACGTATAAAATTTAATTCTCCGAAAAAAGAGCATCTGCCTCAGCAGCAGCAGCAATAGTAGTAATAGTGCAAGCGAGAGACCAAAGAAATCTGATATTCTCAAGTCAGACATCAGCAGCAGTAGGACGAGTGAATAGCTTCTCTATGTCTTCTTTTTTTCCACGGAAGTGTCCACGTGTCGCGTGTATATGCACATATATATGTATATACATATCCTAATCGCGTTTGCAAATCGTCCGTGTGCTGCCTAGCCGGCTATATAAGCAAACGCATGCTGACGCTTCGAGCTTAGTCGCAAGCTGCTTGCTGACTAGCAGCTAAGCGTACAAGAAAGAAAGAAAGAAAAGAGTATAGAAAAAAAGCCTCGGTGCGTAAAGAAATCATCAGCGTTGTCGCGGTGGATAAAAAGAAAGAGAGAAAGAAAGAGAGAGAGATTGAGAAGTGGCGCGTTCGATCTCGGGGATCGAAAGATAACGCGACGCCCCTTGGATCGAGCTTACATAGCGCGTGACCGAGATGGATGTATATAGCCATCAGAGTGCCGAAGTCTTTCTCTGATATACATATATTACCGAGAGAGAGAAAGAGAGTCGAGCAGCAGCGCACGTGTGGCCAATATAATCTCGCGGCGGAGCCCACACACACGTACAGAAACACAGACTCATAAGCTCACACGCTCACGCTCTCTCTTACTCTTTCCACACATACTCATTCGTCAAACAGAATCGAGTCTGTCGCCAAGGAAGTGAACCGACGCGACTCTATACTGCTCATCAGTCAAGTGCGTTCGCGGACGCCGAACGGTTCTCTTTACAATCAACAGCTCTTTAATTCTTCGCCACACTCTCTATCGCCACTTAGGCTAAACGCTTAGACTTCGATATTTAACAAAAAAAAAGCTTTGCTTTAAAGTTCGCGATTTTGTTAACTTAAACGACAAGTTTGTTCATCGAGTCAAACTGCAATCAGCGAAAATTTGTTCGTTGGTATTTTACTGTTTCGACAAGATTATTTCGTTTGAGATCGGTACTGTGATTTTTAATCGCGAGTCAACGACTTTCTGACAAAAGCTCAACAACTTGGTGCGGAGCTTTTCTCGAGTCACGTACAAGACTACTAGGCTGGACAACGACTACCTAAGTAAACTGGGCACGCTGGCGCAAATTTATCGAAATGTGTCTCCCAAGTGAGTATAATATAATCTGCACAGTTGATGATTTATTTATGTCAATACTGAAATTTCGCGATTTTATAGAAAATTGGATATTTCCGTTTATATACGCAGTTGCTATTCGATCTATTGAGGAAGAATTGTATTGTTTGTGTTGTGCTTTGATGATATTCCGGTTATTTAATTTAATGAATCTTCCTTTATCCGATATGCGATTATTTTTTTTTAGTTTTTTAAATTTATATTATCTACAGATATTTTTATTATCAATTAATATACGATTTAAAGACGTGACAATTTTATACGTATATATAATTTGTGTGATATTATCTCTAAATATGTTAATTTTATTACGTTTTTATTTAAAAAGCACAACGCTTTTTTTCAAATTTAATAATTTACTATAATTTTATAGACTCTTGAAATTTTTTTAAGACTCATGATAAGTGTGTACATTTGCATATACCCCCAATTTCTTCTTTTTTTTCACTTCATTAAACTTTATTAATTTACATAACCATTTGTACAAATTAAAATTTATTATGAATGCAAGCTCAGGCTTTATCGTAAAATTTAAATTTACTTATTGATTAGTTGAAAACTCCAAATAATTAATTTTCATCATGCTATGTTTATTGTTGTAAGAAAATCAAAAGTATTGCAAATATTAAATAATAATTTTATAAAAATATTGAAGCAGTGGTTAATTTGCAAATTTATTAAAAAAATTATCTTACTTCAGATTAAAGTTTAACTTGTATATTTTCAAATATTTTAAAAATTTAAACGATAAGATAATTTAAAAAAGAAACTTACAGTAAAATTGTAATTTTTAACATTTATTTAAAAATCATTTATTCATACTTTGAATAGTTATCTGTATTACACGAACTAATAATATTTTTATCGATACTTTTGTTATAAAGAAATAAAATAGTATAAAATACTTCCTTAGTATTTTACCTAATACAAAAATTCTTATTTTAAAAATAGAGCAGATACTAATATAATTTATTATGATAAATTTATATTCAATAAAATTATAGAAAATATTACAAAAAAAAAAATGTTCTATTAAACAAATAAACCTTTTATTAATAAATTCTCACGAAATCACTACATGTAACAGATAACATACACAGAAGCATAGAAATAGAAATTTGCGCTTTAACATCAAACTATGACAGCAGTTAATGCAATCGTGAGAGATAAGCGATGATCGTTTAAAACGAATATACGACACGAAGCGTCTGTTTTAGTAAGATTCCAAAGCTCCCATTACGCAACTTTTTATTCGATATATTTCCACATTCTTCCGTTAAAAATTTTTTTCTTTTTTTTTTTTTAAACATCTAACACATTTTCTTGACGGATCAAACATGATTGTGTATAGGTGTTAAAATGATTTGCTTGAAGTATCGTTATACGTGCGTCATAATAGTCGTCAAGCTTAGAAACGACAATAAATTGATACCGATCTACACGTACAAGAAATGCCGTTAATAAATTGTTATCGACCAGTCGCTGATAGCGAATTTTAAAATTAATAATATATATCATAACAGTGATTTATTGCAAATTTTCTTTTAAAATTGCGATTAGCATATTTAAAGAATGGAAAAAAATATATGTATAATCTTGATTTTATTATAACTGAAATAAAAAAAAAGTTTTAATTAGTTTCTTTTGTACCATTCTATTTTATTGTTGAACAAAAATTATATAAATTAAAAATTAATATTTTTTTATCGTTTACCGCTTTTAATGAAATAAGTATAAGTTACAAGTTGTTATTTATTTAATAACACATAGTAATGAAGTAATTATCTCTAAAAACATATTATTTAAGTGAACAATGTAATAATAACTTTTCTTGTTAATTAAAAAAAAAAAAAATTGATAAATTTGAGCTTACAAAAAAATCTTGAAAAATTGCCTATGAATTTTTACCAAGACATATCAAGGTGAAATTAATTTTATAGCTTTTCAAAAATTAATGGATATATATTCCTCAAGTCTGTATCGATCTGAGAACAAATTATCAAGACAATGTAATATTATCAGTTGATTTTCTTTACTCCAATGAACCCTGACGTCAATGGTTTTATTAAAAGAAATTATTGAAAATATAATACTTGTCAATTGCATATATAAAAGACAATTCAGGGAAAGATGTTATTAAAATTTTTTTTTTCTTCCCATTTACAATATCTATTGTACTGTCAATATCATTCGTGTCTTAAACATAAAATTTTAATACACTCGAGTATATCAGAGCATTATCAATGTCCTTTAAACAGATAATAAAAATAATATTTTATTAACAAACATGCGCGTTGATAGAAAAAATTATAAAAACCTTAATACTATAACTGATAATTATTTTACATTTATTTAGTAGAATTTATAAATTTATTAACCGAATAGACTTAAGAATTAAGTAAATACACGTTTTTTAATTGACATTGGTTATCATCTTTAAGATAATGATCATATTTTTTTATTGTATAATAATTTTTTAAATGAATTAGATAATTGATTAAAAAAAAAAAAAAGTTATCATATTAAACTTAAAATCGTAAGTAGTGAAATAACCTTTTTTTTTGTCACTACCTATCAATTTAGTTCATCGAATTTGAAAATTATCATATACCAATTGAATTAACAAATAATTCCAAAAAATGAAAAAAAAAAGCTTATTCACACCTCTTTTTTCTTAAACGTACATAAGTATACGTTGAATTCTCGAACGCTCGATTTTCACATATCGTATATATATACCTATAGCAATGATTAAAGTACACCGTCGCTGCAGTAGCGGGCTTGCAGACTATATGTGGCGAGTTTCCGGACGAAATTGCAAGTCGTCCGCGACGACATTTGCGAAAATATACATACTTACAATATATATATATATATACATACCTCTCACTCAATTCCGTGACATTTGCAACGCGAGGGGTTTTACGTAACTCAACGCATAATACATTACGTTATTCGAATATACTATATAGCCATATACCGACACGCGACTTTTGGCTCATTTTACTCGCTCACCAAAAAAGAAGAAAAAAAAAAGAAAGAAAGAAAAATAATAAAACAGAAAGGGAAAGGGCCTGTGCGTGTATATATGTACCGTATGCTCACGCCTTTTCCCGCGCGCTAACCGCGTCAGCTGCATATACATACATAAAAGCACCGGTTAAAGAAAGGAAAAAAAAAGTGTGTCACTCGGTTGCACCTCTTATGCCTTCTCCTTAATTTCGTCTTTTTTTTTTTTTACTCAAGCATGTCTTGTAGGTATAGCTATAGTCACTTTTAACTTGAATTTACCAGAATTAATATATGAAATTTTATTCTTTTACAAATTATTTGTAAATTTCTAACAAAAATTTCGAAATTTTACGTAACTATAATCGATGATATCTGTAATATAAGCTAATTAAAATACAAAAAAAAAGAAAGAAAGAAAAGAAAGAAATGGAATTCGTGGAACGTTACAGTATATTTGCACAGCTCTTTTGCTCATTAGGTTAATCGATGTATGTACTCCGTGAACCTCACGTACTTACTCTTTCAAAGCGTAGAATAGCCATCATCTTAAAGATTAAACATTTTTATCGCACCTTATCAAATATATGTAAAAAAAAAAAAAAAAAAAAAAAAAAAAAAAAAAAATAAAAAAAAAAAAAAAAAAAAAAAAAAAAAAAAAAAAAAAAAAAAAAAAAAAAAAAAAAATCATGCAGGAAGATTCGTGCGTCACAAAAAAATCGCGTTCGCATCAAAAAATATATCAACGCGTCAGCAGCAGCAGCATCAACAGCACATGCGGTCTAATATTTCGTTACTATATAAGCTTTGAAGCAACAGGCACGTGCCGTTGAGTTATATATATTCTATATAGCTCATCCGACGTCCACGTGGATAATCGCCTACTGATATGCTCACTCTAGACACATCGCACCGCGCAAGGGGAGGTAAGTAAGGGAACGTTTAGGTATAGAGTTTCGCGCTTTACTGCTGTATATAGTAAGTACGGTGCCAATGACTGCAACTCGTCGGCTGCGGCGCGTGCGGCCTTTATGCGCATCGTGTGCGAGAAAGAGTAAGAATAAAGAGAGAGAGAGAGATTGACTTAATTGCGCTGAGAGTATGACCCCGAGAGAGTACAAATAAGAATGATGGTTCTCTCTCTCTCTCTCTCTCTCTCTCTCTCTCTCTTATATGTTCTTTAAGCCTAATACTATATCGGCTTATCGGAATTTCTTGTTGCGTGACATACTCTATAAGAGTAGATGTCAGCTGCTTCTGCTGCTGCGGCTATATGCTTTGCTCTCTGAGAATTCATCATTTGTTATATATCTACACTCGTGCGGCCTTTTCAACAGCTCTCTCGAATTACACCTTTTTTTCTTCTTCTTCTTCTTCTATTTTTTTAATTGTCAGGCGGCTTAGTAACTCATGGCTAAATTTAATTTCAAGTTATTTCGTCGGCTATAATGTCGGATAAGTAATTCTTCAATGATGCTTAAATTATGTTGATAAAAGCTGATTTTCTGGAATACAACAGAGGACAAATATAATTTTATTTTTAAGGAGAATCTTTAAAATTGAAATGAAGGATAAAAATATAAAGTAATTCATTTTAATAAACTTTATAATCATCGTTTTATAAAAATTAGTTGACTTTAAGTTAGGATTAAAGTAATCATTAATTTATTACAATTATATTGCAGCTCTCGCCGACTAAAGCTCACAGAAATCGGACCATCGGAGCAGACTCTACCGCAGGTCGATCCTGCACTCGATTTTCTGCGGGTACCAGGTTACCCCACACTAAGGCTGCAGCGTACAAGGTAAGCATATTAGCACAAAAAAACTTTACAATACTCAACTTTCGCATACCTGCTCTGTTTCCGCAAAAGATATGCTAAAGCTCCCAAAAAAAAAAAAATTAAAAACACACTGGTATTTGCGATGACGCACGTGTATAACACCAAATTTTTCACGATTTTTTTTTTTTTTTTTTTTTGATAACACGTGGCAAATATTACTTTCTACTTTTATATATAAACTGAAATAATCGGTCCACCGGATTTCCAAAAATTTACAATCGTTATAAAAACAAGTGACGTAAAAAAACACGTACTGGAGGATAAAAAGCACACGGTAATAATAATATTGCACTTTAAGTTCAACGACCAATTTAACGATCGCAATATCAATATGTGTGTACAGGCATGGTCGCGTTTCCCGTCTCGGCGAACGAGGCTACAAAAGAACTGGAGAACGCGGTACCAAGGAGCCAAGAGGAAGTAAAATCGTTTGCGAATTTAACCGAGAGGAGAATAATAATGTCACCAGGCAAGGACGGCGTTGTATTGACCTTGGGCGTCGAGTCGAAGTCGGTCGAGAAGACGCATCTCGACTTGCCGACCGTCGACACCATCCACGCTGAGTCTGCCATTGTTAAGAAGATCGCAGGTAAAGAAGATATCTACTACTCCCTTTGTCTGCTGTTTTTTTTTTATTTTGCGAGCCCTGTATAGCGTTTGTGCGCTACCCTTTTTACCACCCAAGACAAGACAATCCCTGAAACCAGCCTGCTTGTAATCGATTTTATTTTATCGATTTTCTCCCTCGGCAACTATAAGAAATACAATTTACGCAATGTCAACAATTGGAATTTCCGTTTGAGTACCATATATTACGTCAGCACATAGTTATTTTGTTTGCTCTCGATTTAAAGTAGGTATATATAGGTGGAATAAAAATATAAGTATAATAATTTTTTTTTTGGACATTTTGAACTTACGTTAATTTGGTAATCAACTTAACTCTTGTATGATTACTATAAGCTCCATTTATATTATAAACCTTGCTTTTTAAAATCATACAGATTAAATTGTATCGCTTGTTAATTGTTACCTTATTAACTTTACGTCGTCGCGTCTATTTACACAAACAAGCAATATCATAAAATAATATTGAATAAACACTTCGTAGAATAAGTCAATAATGATTGTTTAATCACATACCCCTTCCTTCTTCTTTGATAAAAAGAGAGAATGAAAGTAAAATTCCCATTCATACATTTAATTGTATATTTTCATTTGTATATATATAAAAATCAAGCTCTCTTGCATTTGTACAAAATCGCTGAACAAACTAAAGCGCATCTTTAAACAATGGCTTGTTTAATTGCACTTGAAATCGGTTAATTAACCTTTTTTTTTTTACTTTGATAACACCTTGTTTTGCTCGTGAATGTGTATATAAACGCACGAATGCACACGCAGCAGAACTATACGACATCATAATATTATATTGTTATCAGAGTTCATCGTTTCCCGCACCACGAGAGATGCCGTGTGAAAAAAATACCAGGGAGAAAGGGGAGGGGGGGCTAATAGGAAGTTCTCCAAGCCAAACCAGGCACAACTTTACGGATCGTTTCACAAGCTCACGCCGCGTAACCCGATCGCGAGTCGTGCGCTGCTTTTTATCGGATCTCTACGGAAAATTTGGATTAGCGGATGATACTCTCGGATGCGCTCGGCTGATCCTCTCCCTCTCTTTTCTTGCGCCTCTCAATTCTATAATATATTGTGTACGTCCGAGGACGCAGTCATGCGCGCATATATATACATATGAGTTAATCGATCTGACATTGGAAAAAAAACAACGATGACGCTGTTGTGATAAGTCGCAATGTCGCGAGAGAGAGATGCGCGCAATGCTTTTCCGAGCTAATCTAAATCGACCAATCGAGCTAATTGAACTGTTGCTGCGCTTCTATTTGGATTGCAAAAAATGTGACGTATATATATGTCGTTCGAGGCTGTCGAGCCTCCAGGATTAGGTATAGCTATTTAAAAGGAAGGGGTAAGAAATCGTAACAGCAATGCCAAAATCGTCGCGAGACATTGGCCAATATAGATAAGCAGCAGATCTTTCTCTCTCTCTCGCGGTATATACTCAATGAAATATTCCGATTGTTCAATTTTACGATTAAACCAGGAGAGTTATTTTAATCTACGTGGCAATTTATTATCAAGTGACAAATATAACTGGAAATTTTCAAAACATCTTCAGTACAAATCTATGTTTGAAAACCTTTTTTTTTATTTTTTAATAATATTAATTGTGCAACGTCATCAAATTTAATTTAGTATAATTAAATAATTTTGTTTTTTTTTTACTGTTTTGATATTAAGTTCGGAAGTGACTTTATTTGTTTGTTTTTCTTTTTTTTTTTTATTTAGTACTGTATAATATGTAATTAGACATTATATTTATTTTTGTTATTTTAATGCGAGATATATATATATATATATATATATTAAAATAAAGTTGCGGCATATTTAGCAAAAACAAAATTACCCAGCAGGTGATTAAAATAACGATTAAATTTTCCGTAGCAACTCAAGTTTCAACGAAATAATATTATTCCAAACAGCAGTTGTATAAATAATTTGCTTTCGTATATTATACTTAACCGTGAAATGCCTAAATCAAACTCTGTTTTTGGGATAAATTTCAATATAGTTTGCTTGATGTTTAAACAGCTCAGAATGATTCGCACAAGCGCTTGACGCAACGATGTGTTATATTTTTCTCCAAAAAAAAAAAAACATTTTTTATTTTCAGCTTATATTATAAGCTAATGGAATTTTCGTTATTTGCTTCTCTCTAAAATTGGCCCCTCACGATATATCAAAACAAAAACACCGTATATATATCCAAAAACAATTCGTTCAATTCCTAAAATTAACTTGCAAATAGAGTTTTTAATATAAATATATCTTTTCGAAAATAAAATTAGTCTAAAGTTAGTTGAGCTTGCAGCGGGCCTCAAGTCATGCGCGATCGGTACAAACGGCAAGGAATCAGGCATCAAGTGCCCGGACATTGGCTCGCTATCAAGCGGCAGCTCGATCGCGACCATCTGCTCGGTCACGACCTCCGAACCGGAACCAGAGTCTTACTATCAAGTGGCGGCTGGTGGTGGTGGTCATGGAGATGATCCTGAGGCTGGTAATAATAACAACAACTCCTCGCCTCAAAAGGTCAAAAAACAGAGGAGTCGACTCGTCATAGATGAGACTTGGTATCACACGGGACTGCAGATCTCCGTACCCTTTTTCATCGCGGGTATTGGTACCATTGGAGCTGGTCTGGTTCTCGCCAAGGTCAAGGTGAGAAGATCCTCTTTTATCATATCTAGACTGCGATTTAAAATGTATTACGTGCAATTATATTGGTGGAATTTTTTTTTTTTTTTTTTAAATGCATCAAAATTAGCGATTACTTATATATTATTTTAAATCTGGGTCAATACATACACGTCTTTTGATGTCGATTAATTAATTGCAAATTCAGATAAAATTTTTGCTTGTTATTGCTGCTATTGTCGTTAAGATCGATTGGAATAAATAACGTTAAATGAAAATTTTAAATGGAACGGCTTATCTCTATAACGATTGTTAATTTATAATATCTTACGACGAAGTTCTTGCGGCATTTTGGCTCAACGAAATTATCATAAATTTTTTTTCTTTTTTTTATTTTTATTACGGCAATAATTTTTCGTAATATCCATTTAATTATTAGACTCTCGTATATCTCGTCGGGTAGATGATAATATGTCAGTTAGTTTATCAAATCGAAGGATAAATTATTAGTCTTCTTCAATTATCGCGTAGCCGTATAATAAACAACAAACAGATATAATATTTATCGCATAGATACAACATATGATAAGTCAAAGAGGTATATCGAATGTATGAGTAGCCACATATGTATATAGCATTCGGCATTTATTATCAAATGATTAAGACAACAACCTAATTTGATCGAAATGCCACTGATATCGATTCATCATCAATCGATCGTCGAATCAAATTATGACGTCGTGTGACTAATAAATCATCTCTCCCTCTTTACCCCATCTATCTAGGATTGGCCGGTATTCGAGGAAGTTTCTCAAATTTTCATCCTGGTACCAGCTCTATTGGGTTTAAAGGGCAATCTCGACATGTGCCTAGCCTCGCGACTGAGTACCCAAGCTAATTTAGGCAACATGAAGGGCTTCCGAGAAATCGCTAAAATGATAATCGGCAACATCGCCCTGGTGCAAGTACAAGCCATCGTAGCAGCTATGCTGGTTGCATTATTTGCCACCGGAGTTGGCGCAGCCATGGATGGCAATTTTAGCTGGGATCACACTCTCCTGCTAATCGCCTCGAGCATCTGCACAGCCACTAGTTCTTGCTTTATTCTAGGTGATTTTCTCGACATAACTCTTCGTAACCCAAACAAATCGATTTCAATCTAAAAAAAATGTTTATTTTGAAATCTTTACAGATTTTGCGATGGTAGCGGTTATAATGGGAGCACATAAGTTAAAAATGAATCCAGACAATTTAGCGACTCCATTAGCAGCCTCGATCGGCGACGTCGTTTCCATCAGTGTCCTCTCTGCCATTGCCTCCTTCCTCTTCCAGAGGCTACAGCACGACATTTGGATACTCTATCTCATCGTTTCAACTTTTTTGGTACTCTTGCCTATTTGGATTTGTATTGTGCTGAAAAATAAGTACACGAGAAATGTACTTACATCCGGATGGATACCGGTTATGACTGCACTCTTTATCAGTGGGTAAGTATATATTTCGAAAAAAAAAAAATCATGCTATAGTCTCTTATCTGTTGTGATAGTATGCGATTTCCAGTTTTAAATAATTTTTTTTTTCAAAGGCTGTTAGTGATAAGTCAAACGAGAACTCATTGTAGAGTTACAAATAAATCTAATAAATTTATTTGATTTGATTATTGAAAATTAAAATAAATTGTTACAACGATATTTACAGTCTCGGTGGTTTAATCTTGGATCAAGCAGTAGACAGTCTCAACGGTTTTGTAATCTTCCAACCGATTGTCAATGGAATCGGTGGCAATTTGGTATCAGTTCAAGCTTCAAGAATCTCGACTATGCTTCACCAATCGACACTCATTGGTATTTTGCCACCGTGGACAAAAACTTGGGTTTCCCCATGGACTGCACTTTTCCACGGAGGTGAATTTTCAATAATAATTTTATTGTTTTAAAAAACAAAAAAATATACCTACTCGCCATTCCTTTTTATCAAAAATTAATACAACGAATAATTGTTTTTAAATTGATACAACAAAATAATATTTTTATACACAAATCTTAATACAAACAAACAATACAATAAATATCACGAATCATTTCTTAACGATTTAATTAATACATCTTTCAATCAAGCTTAACAATAAGTCTTTAAATACGATATTTTTTCCTCGTTGACAATAATACATCATCATCATCATCATTTAAAAAAAAACATTGGACATTCGTTAAACAAATAAACTTATATTGTAATATTGTGATTTTCAGAGCCATCGGCAGGTACAGCAAGGCTGTTAATAGCAATGTCGATACCAGGTCACGTTGCCTTCTCCTACGCAGCCGACTACATCCAATGGAGCCGATCGACAATTCACATTTACTTTATGGTAGCGTATCTAACGGTAGCGGTACTACAGGTGATGGTCTTGCTCTACGTCGCTCACATTATGATACACGTAATGTGGAAGTACAAGATCGATCCCGACAACTCGGCAATTCCGTATCTTACCGCTTTAGGTGACCTCAGTGGCTCTCTTCTGCTTGCCGGAGCTTTTATCTTCCTGCACCAGATCAACCACGAGTACAGAAGCTAGAGTGTCAAAAAATTTAAATACTCGAAAAAAAAAACAACAACATCAAGCTTTTATCGATATCTAATGCGTTAAATAATTGTTTGAGTAGGAGGAGAAGGAGGAAATAGAGAGATGGTAACTGCTGTGATAGACTGTAAACGTTAAACTGCTCGGCTTTAAAACTATCCTCAATTTCGTGTTAGGGAATAGTACCTAGTACAAAAAAAAAAAACATACATACAGCAGATAATCTTATAATTGTATAATTATACTTTGTTACCGTCAAGTTCATTTTTTAAAGTGAACTTTCAATTTTGTTTGTCTTTTTTTTTTGTTCTGTTTTCACATTTTATATGTTTAGAATAATTCTAAACGGTCTATTTATATCTCAATAATTTTAAAAAAATTTTTCATTTTTTTTACTTTATACATAGAATTTTTAAAATATAAAAAA
>JAPYZE010005713.1:0-13094 GCA_030522805.1 Leptomastidea abnormis | reverse complement strand
TATATATATACAAGGGGTAGATAACTCTCCGGGGATCTCGAGTCACAAGCGCATCCCGAAAAAGTAGCGAGCTGCGTGATGCGTTCCCTTGATTGCTGTGGGAAGGGACTCGAACGCTGAGCCGGTTAAGCCCATCACCACCACCACCACCACCACCACCACCACCAATGAACACCCTAATACTCTTATTTTGCGGATGGATATCTGAATCCTGTTTAAGAAACATTATGTCGGTCCATCACTGTGTTTTAGTCGTTGATTGCGTGTGGACAAGTAAAAATAGAAGGGACGTATATACGAAGGGTATACGACGTGTGCTGCGCACTTCTTTTTTTATCTTCAACATATATCGGTCTTTGGCCTTCCTGCCCTTTTAACTTAATTGAATTAAACCGCTGTTTAATCTGATTGTTTTTCGAATTTTCACACATTTTTCTCTTTCAAATTCTCACTCTAACTCACATAATGGGTACACATACTAATATATAAACGTATAATAATCGCTGGCCTGTCAAATTGGCAGAGATTCCATAATCCTAATTAATTGTTACTACTAATTATTATTAGCTATCAAATTTTTACCAAAGAACTTGCTACGTCCAAGTTATCTTTACGTATAGGTATAGTTTTATGTTCAATAGAGCAAGAAAAGTTTTGCAATGGTTTAATATAACATGACCTTCATTTAAGTAAACCTATTATAAAGGTCATGAGAGATATCCGAAAAAAATCTTTTCTAATCCAAGTAGGTGTGTTACATCCTAAGTCGCATTAATCTCTGACGAGTCTCCGATAAGTGTGTGGACGCGGGCTAAAGGTACATACATATAGCATTACTCTGGGCGTCTACCGCAGGAATTCAAAATTCATGCGCGAGGGTAGAAGACGGGAGATATATATATGTATCAGATATAGTTGAGCCGGGGCAGGAGTAATTGTACATCCACATCCACACACACAGCAACTTCGTTCGCTCTTTCTCTGCGGTTGTTTATCTGGCTGCACACGTCATAAACACGCCCCCACACCACACACACCAAGTGGTCGGTCCGTGGCATTGTTCCTCCAGCCACCCCAGCCCCTCGGTTCTGCTGCTGGGCGTGGACCAGAGCCCACAAAGCACCGCGTTATCCAGTTGCCGAGCGCTGCCGCCGCGTGTGTACTTATGTAAGACACTGTCACTGCAGTAGCAGAAACAGAAGCAGCAGCAGCAACATCACATACCACGGATAAGATGTTTATCTGACCTGCGGTCGGGGGAAGGGGGGGCATTGTGGCTGCCGCCCGCGCGGCAACCTTATATATATATAATACGCGAGACCTCGGACCTTTGCCGCAATCCGTCCTCTGCTCTGCAGCCGCGGAGAAGTTGGATGCTTCTCTGATCCTTATTATTCTGCAGACTTGACTTTCCACGGGTCACACATATGTAGCTGCTACATGCGTCTGTCTGTCTGTCCGTCTGTCTCTCGTTTAATTGTTTCTTTACACTTTTCTTACATTTTGCTGGGACTGACCTATATTAGGTATTTCCTAAAAAAGAAGAAGAAGAAGAAGAAGAAGAAGAAGAAGAAGAAGAAGAAGAAGAAGCCGTTTAATATAATGAAAAATACAATATTAGAGACGCAGCTATATAAAATATAATATTCCATTACACAACGGCGGTCGCGCACACTACTTGTACACCGGATTTCTTCTTACCTCCCAGTTAAGCGAAGAAAAGCGCAATAGGTGTGCCCGCTCCTTCCTTCCTTGACATGAGCACAAAGTGCGCACTCGCTCCGCCGAGACTCAACCCAAACAATAGCCCTCACAACGTCCAACAATTGCACCCTCGGTGTGTGTGTTACCGGTCGGTGTGCGGTAGAGGACCGAGAGCGCGGACCGTTGTGCGTGTCTGGATCAAGTGAGCGCAGCAACCCCATTGTTTTTTCTTTTCTCCTCGATGGTAATTAATGATCCTTGTGCGCATAATTGCACGAGCACCAAACTGGTGCGGCTAACTATGGGATTTGTTTTTTCTTTTATTTTTTCAAACTTATTCATTCTTGAAACTTTTGTAAGCTCCTCCTCCTCCTTTTTCGATATATTATGTTGTTGAGAGAAGGAAAAGAGACCTATTTACAAACATTTATTTTTATTATATTCGAGATGAGGAATTTGAGGAACAAGTTTCCGCCGCTGCCGCTCTTCTTCTCACCACCATTTCAAAGGTCTTCAGTTACCTATGTAGAGGTATATGTAAAAATCTCAAAAGCTGAAACGAAAGAGTCATTGGCACTTGCTTGCTCGTTTCGCATCAGACTCGACGGCATTAAAACAAAAATATTACCCGGTAATTCGGAGGAACTTAATGTATATAGTATGCAATTAGAGGAGATGGCGTGAATCCCTTGCGTCCTTGGATATTTAGCAACAGCAGCAGCTCCACAACGAACTTAAATTGAGTTAGAGCAAGTTTCGTGTGCGTACATATACGTAGGTACTCATCTGGCCAGGGCGAACGTTTTAATAAATCGAGGGAGGAAGAGAAGATGAGGCAGAAGATGAGGGGGAGAAAGCAAGAGAGAATGATCGCGTTTAAGAGGTGAATCATATATGAGCACACTCTCACACGGCTTCCTACTATAATAGGTATAGCAAAAGACAGTTCTCGGCTTTTCAAAGGTCCTACTTCTTTTTAACGCCCCCCCCCCCACCGACGTTTCTCCACGTATCTCAATTGTGTGGCATTAGTTCTTCTCTCACCCCCTTTTATCCAGCTCTCTCTCGACTCGACTCGACCGCTCTCTTTTTCTCTCTCGTCTAAATTTCAAGCTTCATTCAATATACGCATACTGGAAAACGATCTATCAAAATGAAGCTGGCTGTATAGTATATGTAGGTACTATTTATGTAAGGAATTAAACAAGCAACGATACAATTTTCTTTCAACTATTATTAGATTTTTTTAAAATACAAATTTATTAAATTTATTCTTGGATAGTTGTTTGTATGCGTGAAACTGCCTATGTATCGAGGAAATATAATGGGCTATCCTGCGTAAAAACAACTTGAAGATCTTAGTGAGATCTTGAAAACAATATTCAAAAATAATTTTTTTTAAATAATTTCAAGATTTCTTTCTAGACGCATTGCCATAAAAATATTAAAAAATATCGTCGTAATTAAAAGAAGTTTAAACAATTGCTTAACTGTTAAAGAGTAAAAAAAAGCAATCGCCACTTAAATATTATAAACTTCGCTTTATTGACTCAACTCATTCTGCATAAATGGAAAATACAAAAGAAAAGCTATTTGAAAAAAGTGTCCTTTCTAAGATCTTAAGATTTTTTACATGAAACATAGGGTGCCAAAAAAATTGATAATCTGTTTGTTTTAAAAGAAGCGCGATGCTTGACATATTCAGATGCTTTGCTAAGATTTTAAAGCCCGTGCATCGTGTCTCGTAAAACAAGTTTTGGATACAGTAAAATGGTATGTTGTACGTATATAAGCCAGTGGAGTCCGAGAAGAGACCCCGTTAATCCGACCATCTGTTGTCACACCGAGTCGTGCTGTTTTCGGCAATTTGTAAAGGAGAAGGTGGAGGAGGTGGAGGAAGAGCTCTATAAACACCCTTGTCCTTCTTAATTGCCAAGCAGCTATAACAAATTTCTCGTCTCGTGTCTCCTGCACACGCATATCATATATACATATACTATAAAGTAAAGGGAGTATAGGCGCAATAACACCAGTTGCTCGCGCGCCGCATAATCGCGCCAATTACGCATGGAAATTCCTGATTCATCGAGTGCGCTCTTCTTCTTTTTTTATTTTCGTTTCCCCTTGCCTCCTTGCTCTTACACTCTTACACACTCTCTCTCTTTCTCCCTTTTAGGACCCGCCGCTTTCACGCTTGGCCGCGGCGCGTCGCGTGCGTCCACTCTCGCGTAGCGCAGTCCTGGGCATGGGGCCGCCGATTAATCGATGAAGATATTACGTAATTGCGCCGAAATTGCCTGACGATGGCAGGGGGGCGCAAGAGGAGAAGGAAGGAGGAAAACAGGCCTCGGCCAATGTGTGCCAGGCAATGACGGACGAGCCTTTAATTTTTGCGGTGATTTGCATACGACGAAGGGGCTGGCCGGCCAGCTATTTATGCCCCAAGATGGATGAATCGACCAAGAGGAAGAGAAAATATATATATATTTTCCGCCTTGTATAGTGATATTTTTATTAACGCTGAGACAGGTACCTACTACCTACTACCGCCGAGGCCCTCTCTCATATAATTATTATGACGATTACTTATTTTATCCTCGATATCACGGCTCTTTTACCCTGCATTAAATTTATCTTTTTCGCATATTCTTTTTTTTTTATTCACGGCTGATATCATTTAATTGCAAGCTCGGAATTTGTATCTATAATTACACGTCGTTAAAACGTAATTAATTTATTTATCTCCGCTTGTACATAGGTATATATACTTATAAATGAAGCTCTAATTGCTTGGCAATTATTTGCTCCTCTTTTTAATTCGATTCGCGTCAAGAAAGAAATTGCAGTTGGTCCATTGAAAAGAAAGCGAAATGAATGGTATAAGAAAAAGAAACAAAAGAAGAAGAAGAAGAAGAAGCATTAACATATCTGGAACAACCTGTCGAATATATGTATATAGCGAAGTGAATCCTCCAGACTTGAGATGAGACATTTAAAATAATCGCGAACTTTTTAGAGCACAATAGAGGAACACATACACACAGGTCTCGTAGAAACCGACGTGAGTCATCACGAAGGGCAGCATCCCTCTGAACGTTTTTGCCGGGAGGGTCGGAGAAAGACGATCCTCGCACACGAGCGAGACACAGCAAAAAGAAGAGAGAGAGAGAGAGAGAGAGAGACAGGTAAGTCCTGAAAGGAGTCCGGCTTTGTAGAGTCCTGGCACGTCCCTTACGCGCATTAAGGGAGGAGTAGAGAAAGAGGGTGGAGGAAGGGGGGGAGTGGAGGGGAAAGAGAGCTCGAGCACGTCTTGGGTTACCGTCGGCGTGCGCGTATACGCGCCGCCTCAGGTGTCCCCGTCGATCTCTTTTCATATAGGCAAATCCAAGCTGCTGCTTTTCACGAGCCCACCTCAAACACCTTCCATGTAAATGTAGGTATATACATTCAACGCGTCTTCATCTTGACCCTTCTCCATCTCTCGTTTACTCTCTTTCTTGCTTTGTTTTATCGAGACCCATCGAACATTCCACGCGAGCCTCGACGTTCCAGACCTCTCTCTCTTTCTTCCTTATTTCTTCTTCTTTTGCAGAAAGACGGCTTTGAGCAAGAGACAATTTTTTAATCGTTGAATTTGTTTTTTTTTTTTTTTAATTTATAAGATACTTGTCTTTATAATGGTGGTAGTAGTTTTCAAAGCGAGTGATTGATCCTCTTTCATTCAGCCTGAAGAATTCATATAAAAATATATTTAAAAAAATAAAGAGAGAGAGAGAAAAAAAACAATCGTGCTGCATTTCGTCGAGTAAGCGAGTAGGTGACACATGCCTGAATCCGCTATGAACCGTAAGCATAGATAAACAAGTATAGGCATATATATTTATGAGAGCAGGTGAAACGCGAAAACTGTAAGTGATAATGTTCGAAACAAATGTACACGCGACGATTGTGTGGCATACGGGTTGATTATCCGTGTGTTTGTATTTGTGTGTGTGTGTGTAGATACACATTTATGCGTATAGGTATAGCACACTAGGTGCGCTCGCCTGACGACGAATCCTCTCCATATTGTCTATGGTTATCGCTGCCTTTTGCTCGCTCACTTGCGCATTCCCTCTGTCAACTGCGGCACTTTTAGAGCAGAAAACTATATTCTCTCAGAATTAGAAAATTTCTTTTTTTCTAATTATTTTCCGACTTTTGATGTCGCTGGTTCGCGAGACAATTTTCAGCGTCGCATCAAGTCAAGATCAGAATATGTAGTATCGGCGGTACATAAAGGAAATATAATGAAAACTAATGAAATTATCGATTCGAAGGATCTACCCATATAATGATGGATAGGAGACTGGCAGCGCGTGGCAGTAGCATGACGAAAAAGCGAAGAGCAGCATAAGTCAAATGATAATTAACGGTGTATAGATGGAGAGGCCATTAGTTAATATAAGAGAAGCCTTCCGTTGTTTATAGCTATATACGCGACTCTTTGCTGGGGGTCGAGAAGAGAGAGAGAGCCCTAGTAAGTATAGGTATAGAGAATATATTATCGGGGTGTGGATCGACTCGCAGCATCGGTTCGTTGTGAGTTTTACAGCATCACGGTCGTCATCGGCTTTTACTGTAGTGCTGCTACATTAGAAGCAAGAGAGAAAGAGAAAGAAAGAGAGAGAGAGAGAGAGAGAGGGAGAGATGAAGGGGCCACACGGGAGAGATATGACTCCTCGCGCTATACCTGAAAGTCCATCAGCTCAATTTTTTATGCCTGTCGAGGGTGTCCGACTCTTTTGGGCATGTGCTACTTGACATTTTTTTTATTTATTTTAATTTTATTTTTTATTCTTTATATATACCTATATATATATTTGATAAACTTGCTCTCATTCCCGTTTCGGTGAAATTAACAAGTGCGTTATATAAATTTTTATTGCTCATACCTCTGGCCAAGTATGTGCGAAGTTTCGCTCGTTTTTCATACGATTTAAACGCTGTATATCATGAATTAACGATTAATTTAATCGGGATTGTAGATCGAGATAATAGCAAATTTTTCTAAATTTTCAGAACATAAGGTAAAAAGAAAATAAAAAGCAGAAGAAGAAGAAAAAAAATGTAAGAGCAGCAGCAGCAGCCGGACACTAAGACGCATACACGCAGCTGCACATGGCAAAATTACCTTTGGTAACTATCGATATATGTATAGGTATATGTAATATAGGAAACCGAGGACGTCTCTTACGCTCATAAAGTACACGCGGTTTGACTTTGGCTTGGCAATTCCTACACGACTATATAAAAATGTAACTATCGTCCCTTGCTTCTGGACAGGTGGTACTCGCGACCGAAACGACGGTTTAATGCATCTGCGTGCGTGCGGGATTTTCGCTTTTCTATTTTTTCCCCGGCCTGACTTTTACTATACTTTTTCTCCGAAGAGCAGAAGCGTACAACCTACCGTCGACCAAGATTTTAACGATCATACATATATAAACGTGAAGCAAGTAGGGATGAGCAGACGCGTGGCAATAATATATAATGCCACACAGTATTAAGTTAACTTGGTCGGAATCAAAAATCAATATCCTCATGTTGGCAAGATTAACTTAATATTACGTGGATTAATATTTTGTTATGCACAACTAACAACATATAACATGAATATTATATAAATAAAAGGCAATTGTATAAATATAGCTTTACAGTGTCGTGGCGGTAAATGAGATTAGAGTAGATTATAAAGTATATAAGCGGCCTTGCCCCTGACCTTAGATGCATCGTCGGAAATTCCAAAGCAATCAAACCTCCATTAATAACCACTTCTCAAAATAACGCGTGGATGATGCAGGATGGGATGGAAGGGGCGAACAAAATAAAGCGTCATCCCAAAGGGAGTTTTTCATTGACGCATCATCTCCTCGGGGGGATTGAAGGGATGGGGGGGGGGGCGACGCGCGTCATGCACTGCAAAGAGAGAACGGGGGAGGCTGTTGGCTGCGGTAAGAGTATGAAAGAAAGGAAAAAAAAAGAAAGAGAGGCTTTTTTCCATCCGCGTCCTATATGCCCATTTCCTCTGTCGAGCTTTGCGCATAGCAGTCGGTCGGATGGATTGGATTTCGCGCAGTCGAGCCACGCATGCATTGCAGAGAGAAAGAGCTAGAGAGAGAGAGAGAGAGAGAGAGAGAGAGAGAGAGTGTGTTTTGTGGAGTATCCGTTTACCGGTGCGCGCGCGCGCGCGTGCCAAGAGCGCGCTACTCCTGGTCCACAAAAGAAAAGAAGGGAGAGTGAGTGAATGAGTGAGTGAGTGAGTTGCTGGAAGCCTGTATACAACTCTATATACATGCATGCATGAGTATTTGTTTGTCTACTATATCAACAGCCACCCTCAGCCTCGAAAGACCAGCCCCCTTGGATGATCCATCAAACGCGGCTATGTTTACGTGTGAGTGTGTGTGTGCGTGTGTGTGTATGTATGTGTGTGTGCAGGACGAACCGACGAATGGCAATGAAATGGCCCAGACAGCGAAGATAATGCTTGCAAGCTGAAATTGAAATAAACATGCGATTACGCGGCTTGGCTGGCGCTCCACTGTATGGATTAGGATAAAAAAGAATAATAATAATGATAATAATAATGATAATCAATAATAATAATAATAATAACTAATAATAATAATAATAATAATAATAATAATAATAATAAAAAAATTAAAATAAAAGAGAAAAGAAATGTGACTGTTTTTATAATGCGTGCGCGCTGATTGCGGCCCAGCGGGCTGCTGCGACGAATTAATCGAGGCGGATCTCTCTTCTCTTTGATCGGTTATGACGTATAACAAGAAGGGGGAGGGGAGGGGGGAAAGAGGTAAGCCGAGCTTTTGATTTATTAAACTCAACGTCTTAATCTCGATTTTTTTAATCAACTTCGTGGTAGTCTTATTTACACACATTTACGAGCACCGGCTTATGTCTCCTGTGCGCATTGAGGAAAAATAAAATTAAGAGAAAAAAAGCAAGGAAGGCAAGTTGCTTGAGAAGAAGAAAAAATAATAATGATATAGAATAAAAAATGTATGCAGCGCATGCCGAAAGCAAAAATAATCATGTATATCAGAGGCAAAGTTGGTGGTGGCACGCGCATAGAGTGGGCTATGTATATAAGCCATGTAGTATAGGTAAAGATTCGACGTCGCGGACTTGCCGGTACGAAGTGCAACGACGATCCTTTACGCGCGAGCAGCCCAGCTTTTACTACAGGCTGCGAATGAAAATACACGTGCAGCTATGTAATGTTAAAATGATCGTGTGCAGCGTATACATATCTATATATAGATAACAATAATGCACACCGCATCTTCATCCTACCGCCGCACTTTATGACATATTGGCAATGTGCGAGAGACGGCGGTGGCGGTTTACCACGCACGTGCGTCTCTCACCCTCTCTCTCTCTCTCTCTCTCTCGTTCTCTGATGTATTTTATTTTTTTTTTCCAGGTGTCAATACTGTACATGCAGAGAAGATACAGAAAAGAAAAAGACCATAGTGTTTAGGGTTGCTGCTGCTGCTGATGTAGAGGCAAGACACGCGACTTGCGCATGAATTTTCCGAGCTTATCGGATCGAGCCCATCGGAAAAGCTCGGGTTTCGCTTCTACGAACGGCTGGAAGCGCCGATCGGCTCCTTTTTCGGGTCTCGACAGCTTATATGCACCTTTCCCCCGCTATCCAACCTCACACTCTTTCGAAGCAGCTATAAGCAGCAGGAGGAGGAAGAGAGAAGTTACGCGGGATGACGGCTATCTTGAGCATCTCATCTGGCGTGTATGTATTAAATAAATATATATATATTGTATTTACGTTGACAGCTAAGTCTCTGTATGAATCAAGCGAAATAAACGTCTTGTTCTGCTTGCATTTTGTGAAGCTCGATAATACGACTACGACTACGACTACTGCTGCTGCTGCTGCTGCTGCTGCTGTTCTACATACATCAGCGCTCGGAGGCGCAATCAGCCTGATGCAAGATTTCTGGGGAATCTTAATTATTTTGCAGGATATACGTTGCATGCAAATGTTGCTTTACCTTTCACTTGCAGGAAAAAAAAAAGGAATTTTTTAAATGATTTCAAAGAATACATTTAATTTTGCTCATTGAAAAAGTAATTCAAGCTCTCTCTCTCTCTCTCTTTGAAAATACATCATGAATTTTCTCACTTACATCAAAGAATGTTTCAGAGCTCTATTCCGAAGTTCTCGCGGCAGGAGAGATTTTAAGGTGAAAAGGATCGAGAGCTGCATTATGAGAGTTGCATATGCATGTGAGTTTATGCCTATATAAGCGGTTGTTAATAATCACCCAGCCCTTGCCCGAAGAACCACATAAATTATATGCGCGCGCGTGTGTGTTTGTGTATTTGTAATGTGTCTCGGACAAATAGTAACACGAGGGAGTGAGTGGGATGAGAGAGAGAGAGAGAGAGAGCAAGAGAGAGCTGGGGCCAGCTGCGCGCATGCAGGATTGAAGCGCAGGCCCTCGGACAGCGTCATCGTTTGACTGCCTATCTTTCATTCTCTCTCTCTCTCTCTCTCTCTCTCTCATTCTATGTCGTCTGGTTGGCACACGAAGACTAGGCAGAGTAAGTATATATAGGTAAAAAGTACGACGACGACGACGCGTGCCAACTCTGGGCCGGCTCGTGCCGGTAATGAGCCCGCATATATGCGAGAACAGCGGCGTCGTCGTCGACGACGACAGAGACGAGGCCGCGGCTCGACGTGCTCCGAATATAGCTAGGTACAAATAACACACTCGTATACGCACATCCACAAATATATATTATACACGCATAATATGGATTATACGCTTGTCTCTATGCTCGCATGCAGCACAATCTCCCATAACCACGCGCTCGCGCTTTCGCGTTGTCGGATAGAAGCAGTAGAGAGGAAGAGAGAGAGATAACTGACGACGACGAGGGAAAAGGCGTAGCTAACACCTGCGAGAAGACCGTAAATACGCATAACGACTCGCGCGCGCGCCTGCGAGTATATGCACCGATAAAACCGACTGCCCCTGCCGCAACATATACTGCCACCGCCAATAGGAGGACTTTCCGCGCTTGAGCTCGTTCATCCTCCTCTATTCTATCATTTCCTCCTCCTTTACTCCCTTACCCCTTCACTCCTACTCCATCACCGACGACGATGATGTTCCACTCCGACTCCTGCGATATTTCAAAGCTGCACACACACATGTATACTTGCCAGGTTCCTCCTCTTCTTCGCGCTAATTCTCACTTAAATTTAAGCATTTTTCACGCATTTTCAGCAAAACAGGAGGCTTATGATGATAAAGACAAAACAGTAACGATAATCAGCTGGATTTATGTCTAATCGAGTCAAAGGTATAATGATAAAAAAAAGCTTCGTCAAGATCAACAGAGCAGCCTCTTTAATTAAGGTGTTGCTCTGGCTTCGTTCGTGTATTTTCGAAAACAAGTCTGTAGTAAACTTAAGTCGCACTTTTTTTTCGAGACTTTGGTTAAAACAAGAAGAAATAAGCCATCATAATACATATATATGAAAAAATTACTGAAATAAAAATTTGGAGAAAAGAATTATGCTACCTAGCGAAGCAGAGGAAGAAACGGCGAAAGACATATTATAAAAGACGCGAGTATAGGAGGCGTCAGAATGAGGAGGTATACATATATAACGAGGGCGTGTGCCAGCGAGAGAGGCAGAAAGGCTGAGACCCGTAAATTTTACCACCAGCGTCGATTTAGCAGGGCGCGCACTTATAGGATACCAGCAGCTTAATTCGAGTTAGCACGTCAAAAAATTACAAGGGAAAAAGATGAGGCAAGCTGAGTATATTATAGGTATACCTACCTAACTACCTACCGATCGTGAATCTGTGCACAACTACATAATCATGTGTGTGTAAGTGTGTGTAAGTGTGTGTGTGTGTTCGTGATGGGATTTGTCGCGCGCGTCCAAGCTCGTCGGCTTAAATTGAAATTCAACTTAATTATTCGAGATTCGCAGGTGATAGCATTACGCTTGAATAATATAAGATTATATATTATATGAAAAGTGAGAAGCTGAGAAGCTTCTGGGGAATGGTGCGTGTGGCATGCACTACAGTTCTTGTTTCTCCCCTCCTGCGGCATCGCAGCCTCTTTTCCTTCTATACGCAGGAGATATACTACTGCGGCCGACAGAAACAGCCGAGTCCTTATTAAAATTCAGAGTCGAATCCGCGCGGGCCCGGTCCTTCCCACTTGATGTTACCGGTAAATCACTCACAAATGAGCCTTCGACGCAGTTACGTGTTTGCGTATATTGATCCAGAAGGGAATGGCTTTTCTTTTCGCACGTTCTTTCGCACTGCCAAAGTCAACGAGTCTGTAGCTGCTTTAATTTCTTTATATTCATATATCGGGACACAGCAGCGATATAGCACTCGTCGTGTCCGCAGATATTATATAGCGCAAATTCGAAAGTCACTTCAGAAATGATCGCGAGACAAGAATCGTTACGCGTAAAATTTTTAGGAGCTGCCCGCGGAATATTTCACAGCATGGCAGTACCATGAGCAGTTTTACGAGCTCAAAAATCTCGGCGAATCTTGGGTATAATTGGGCTATACGTGCTGTACACGCCCGAGCAGGAGCTGAGTCAGCAGGAGGAATATGGCAGCTCGTATTATCTACACACACACTCACTAAGCGCCACCCTCCCACAACCCAAACTTCAATTGTGGTTATCAAAAAAGCTGGCCCATATCATCATCACGTGTGCGACAATTCCTCGACAATCGTTTTGTCAATTTTTCAAGCGCACTATCTACATTACCTACTCGTCATCTTCCTCGCTACAGTTCTTTTCCTAAATTCACCTTTTATTTCGTCTCTCCTCCTCCTCCCTTTAAGCACTATCAGCTGCGTGCCAAATCCCCTCCTTCTCCCTCCCACCAGCCAGCTTCATGCGATTTTTACCCTATTTTTATCTCTTTTCTGTAGCGATTGCTCGACCAAAGAAATTGCCGCGGTATATAGTGTCTCAATGCAAACCGCTTCCCCCCTTTCCCTCACCTCATTTGCATATAAGCGCGCAGTAGCTTCGATAACTTTTCGAAAATTCGTATGTGTATAAATATATTACTAATTTGCAAAACTTCAATGATCAGTTTACTTGAGACACACTCACACGCACACACATGTATAAATGTAAACATGTATTTGTGTAGATATTTATAAGCACACGCACATAATGTATGAGCTCGTTTTGTGATTGAGCGACGAAGCGCGCACTGATTCGCGCGAGATCTGCAGCAGCAGGGCTACTGGGCCTGACTTTACCTGGCACCTGGCCTTGGCTCTCTCTCTCTCTC
>JAPYZE010005711.1:0-18340 GCA_030522805.1 Leptomastidea abnormis | reverse complement strand
TTTTTTTTTTTTTTTTTTTATATATAAAGTATTTTATATATTTTTTCAAATAAATATTTTTAAATATTTTATATATATATATATATATATATATATATATATATATATATATATATATATTGACAACATATAGATAGAATATATACGTTTTAATTAATAAAAAGAATCATTAAGCGAGAAAATTTAATTGAAACAGTACACAGAGTATATCGTTATATCAAAAGTAAAGAGAGAAAGTTTCAAAAAGCCAGTAGCATATCGGTTGTACTTTAATTCAATTTCAAAGTAAGAGAGAGGGGAAGGGAGGATAGTAGTAGGCGTGTAAGAGCTTCGGCAAACTATTTATTAATCGAATGACAAGAGCAACTATAGGGCCAAGCGTATACTCTCTCTCTCTCTATTGCAACTTTCTGGGAAAGGAAAGTAGTGGGTGGGAGGGAGGTAGGGAGGAGTAGTTGGAGAACGTCCGAAAATAGTCAACTCGAAATTGTCAGTATAGTGAAACGATACTCTGTATAAAATAAAATGATAGCGAATATTACGCAGACGTTACGATATATTTATATTGATGTGTCTATAATGCAATGATGCATATTTTCAATAGAGAGATATAGATAATAGATGTACGAGCAAATCATTTTTGACACGTTATAATATACGCTTTCATATATAATATGTGGTACTGCGTCATTATTTGAAATTGATAAGATTACATTTGATGATTTTTTCTCTTTTCTATTTATTTAATTTTATATATAGAGAAGTAAAAAAAGAAAGTTTTTCTAAATAAAATATTTATATTACGTTAGTAAGTTCTATATCACGAGAGAAAATGGTGTACATAAATGTTTAGAATTTATCGTGTATATACAAAAAGAAAAGAAAAAAGAAAAAGTTATACAATTGGATTAAATTTATGTAGATGAAAAATTAAAAAAAAAAAAATTTCAACCGCATCGAAGTAGAAAGAAGAAATTAGTAAAGTAATGACGCGAAGAATATACGCGTACCTATATACAAGAAAAAAAAAAAATTATGCAAAATTGTGGTTTTTCTCAATCCATTTTACTTTAACTCTTCTCCCTTGTTTCTTCCTTAAGATTTTAATAAGATTTCAGACAATTTCACTATATAGGATAGATAGGAAGGAAGAATTTTGATCTTATAAACTTTATATATATATACAGCTAACTAAAAAAGTTGTAGTTATCTCAAAAGCAAAGTCAGCGACTTGGTGCTTCTGCTTATGATATGCCAAAACTTTAAGCTGACTCCCTTACTCTCTTAGATGTAATCATGGCAATATACTGTGTGTGTATGTGTGTGTACTTATATTAGGTAGTGATTAAAAAAAAAAAAGAATATTAAAATTTGTCAGAGATTAGTACAATTTTTTGCTTATACTTAAAGAAAAATTTTAATTTAAGTGTAATTGTTGCTTGTTTTAGAAATAACTCAAATTAACTTGGTTAATTATCTAAAAATTGATGATTTTCTAAGAAATTATTATCTTTGTATTCTTACATAAAAATTCGATTTTTTTCCATTCAATCAACTGGTATTAAAATCATATCCAATAATCAAAACTTAATTCAAAAGCTCACACAACTAAATACACACTTTGTTAGAAAAAAAAAGTTCATTCCAAAACAATTAAAACACCAAATTAAATTAAAGACAATACCAACCTACAAACTATACTATACACAAACAATTAAAAAAGTTCATACAATTCATAAAAAAAGAAAAAAATTCTATAATCACACATAAAAGAAAAATCAAGTTTCTAACATTGTATAAGCTCAAAGAAAAATCCAACATCCACATTTAAAAAAAAAAAAAAAAAACTTTAAAGGTGTGTAAAGAATTTGGTATTCATACTGAACAAGAGAGTTAGTAATCGGATTTCGCGAACCACTACTCAGACTACAAAGTTTTCTCTTTTTCTTTTATTTTTTTTTCTTTTCTTTCTTTCAATCCTTACCTCTTTTGTCATGGCTCAAACTCAGGATGCGGAAAGAAATTACATACATACGTATAGAAAACAATTGTTTTATACTACCTGGTGGTACCATTCCCTTACCTATAATACTTGCAAGGTCAAATTTTGCACGTCAACTACTTTTTTTATTTTTTTTTGTACAAACATAAACGGTGACATATTATTAGGAGAAAAGAAAATAAGTCTTTGTGTATATACACAAGAGAACAAATCGAAATGCTTTGTTAGCTGATCGTAATATAGAAAAAGAGAGAGGGAGAGAAGTATAGGCGTTACGTTATTGGCTAAATTTATTGATGCTGACTAGGCTTATATATTTATATTTACATATAATATCATCCTTGAGTTATTCTATATAAATCTATAGGGGTGCGGAATAACAAAAATGAACCTGACCTAAGTCGATTCTCCTGCATCATACATCTCTTTATAACACATACATACACATACACACTTAAACTCAAGGAAATGATTCATTTCTCGCCTTCAATTAAATTAAAATGTCGCTCTTCGTTGCTCTTTCAGCTTTTCGCGTGTTCAATTTATATATATTATACGACATAATACACACTCCAGTCATCAATCAAGTTGTGTGATTTTCTAAGTAGAAATAACATCAACTTTATTATAGTGAATGTGTTCATATACATAAATATAGTATACCTATATATTCAAGTTTTTCTTTTCATATATTATAAATACCTAATGCATATTTACATTCAATACATGTTTTATACTACCGTTGTTTTTAATCGCGATTAAACATCAGAAACATAAATAAGTATTGCTTGCATTTTATTGATATAGCTTAATTTATTATTCACTGCATAATATCTAATTATCACTTTTATCGCTTTTCGCGCATATATAGATTTGTTTGAAAATTAACGATGACGGCAATAAGAGACACTTTACGATTTATCCATTTAGCTACCGGTAAAATCCAGCCCAACACTTTTATTTTATATGTATATATCTACTGTCTTTTAAAGAATCGAGCACTTGTTTATAGTCATTAAGCAATGAGTTACAAAGAGAATGGAAGAGGCAAAGACTGAAAGAGAACAATACCTACGTATAGAAAGAAGATGTGACCTGTACCTAAATTTGATATTGCTTTCTTTTTTGAAGCATTTATTTAAAAAAAAAAACCAGTTTAAATAATTTATTTCCAAATGGTTTCAAATTTTAATGATGTTTTGAAACTTAAGCATTTTATTTTCTAATGGACTTAAATTTTGTCATTGACTGACATTTTCACGATGTTTGAAAAATTTTAATATTTTATTTTCCAAATGGTCTTTGTAATTTTTTTTTGTTTGTAAAAGTTAAAGATATAAGTCAATTAAAAGTGCAAGTGTAGGGAAATTATATGTCTCCTGCAGATATCCTGAGTCCCGAGCCTTTCATCTACATTTCCGTATAATATGTACCATCCCTTTTATCCCTTTTTTCTTTTTTCCATAGCAACGTCATTTTCTTGCAATTAGTATATATGCTGGGTACGGGAAATGAGAAGAAACACATACACACACACGCGCGCGCGCGCGTTTACTATTATGGTAACGCCTTCTTTTACCACGATATACACACGTTATTATTTTTTTATTTTTAATTTTTGTTAAATTATGGATTTATGAGTATGGTAAGGACGGATGCGAATTGTAATTACTACTGTAGTGACCGATGAAAGAAAATATAAAAAAAAAAAAAATAGAAAGGAATAGATCAAGATGAGTAAGTAAGTAACAGTAGCCTAAGGTTACTAAAATGCAGGTATATTTCAAAGAGATGGCTTTAAGCTAAATTGTAACCGACAGTCCGATATACATATATATACACAATCAAAGTGAGAAAAGCATTAGATATTCAACATTATAGGTACTACTATTCCTACAGTATTAATTTCATTATAGTTAACAAAAGCGATTTCAAAGCATACACGTATACACAAATCGGACTTGAAATAAGCTCTCTGTGTGTACCTATATATGTTAGGTATAATGTCTAAAACAGCAACGAAGTTCTATATAATCTGAGAGGGGGTTGCTTTGATTACGAAAGCGTAATAGTAGGGACTATGTGAGTAACGTAAAATTAACAAGGACATTCAACGTAATATTCAACCGGTCGTTGAATTTGTGTATAATCGCTTAACTGTAGTATTATTTTATTTTTTTAGGTATTTTTTTTTTTTTTATTTTATGAGAAGTTAAAAAGTTTTCTTTTGCGGAAAACTATTTTTTTTTTAATTTTTTTATTTGCTTTTGTTTTTATAATGTACCGGTGTTTTAAGTACCTATTAGGATAAAAAACAACGTATACCTATATATAGTTTGTCGTGCTCATTAAAAATGAGTATGAAATGTTTTAAAAAACAATTTACCAACTGTAATGTAACGTTAAAAAATTTCGTAATTAAAATTTTTATTAATTTATCAAATTAGTTTTTGTTTTTATTTATTTTTAATAATTTTTAATTAAAATAAAATTATTATTATTATTATTGTTATTGTTAAAATTTGTAATATATGTTTACATAGAATGAATACATATAGCTTATATTAATATGATTTAATACCATACAGTATACACACACACATGGTATTATAAATAATTCAAAATTTACATTATTAAATCAGTAATATGTATACAATCTGATTAATGAAAAGTTATAATCAATAATTATATTAATAAATTACAATAAATCAATTAATTCTCAAAATTAAACATAAAAATACATAATTATAAATAGTATTCCATTAAATTCATAAATCATTCATTTTAAAAGAGAAAAGTGACAATTACAAATAGAAAAAAAAACGTAAATAGCCATAGACATATGGTAAAGGTTTATACCAAAAAAGATAGAAACACCAAACTAGCCAACCATATACGAACTATATCGACTCAAAAAAAGAAAAAAAAAAGTATAATTACAAAAGGGGTTTCGCGCGAAAGCATAGCCTAGAAATAGGTATATGTGGTGGTCCAGTATAGCAGCATCAAGCGTTGCTCAAAAGTATATGTGGGGGATGGTAGTAGAGAGGGAGGTATAGGCGCGATGTGCACGCGGTCAAAAGAGCTTTCGAAGCCGGCCACAAAGCCGCGGTCGATATCGACCAACACTGGCCAACACCAGCCACTCGCTATATAAGCCTTGCTTTGCTTTGCTTGTTCGTTTGATCCATATATATGTGTGCTAAAAAGAGAGAGAGAGAGAGAGAGAGAGAGAAAACTGACCATCCGTATACTTATGCTACTGGTGTATATATGTATGTATAAGTGCAAAAAGCTGGAAGTGGTAGATCGAAGGGCGTGTATGTATATGGTAGAGGGATGGGATAGCGCAAAAAAAAAAAATTGGAAAAAATTCCGGACACACGAGATTTATATATACGTACTACCTATATAACCAAGCGTCAGTAGCATCGGGGTTGCAGACTCTTTCTCACATACTGCAGTATACAGTACTGGAGTTGGACTGATAAGCGCAAGGAGAAAAACACACGTGTGTCTTTCGTGGTGGTAGCGGTGGTTTGTTAAATAAGCTCTTTTTTTACAAGTATAGGCCTATATATTATACGTACTATTGTAAAATTTTTTAAATAAAACGGCCTTTATTTTCATAATTATATAAAATGTGACAATTTTATTGTAAGTGGAGAAATTTTTGGACGTTATACGAATGATAAGAACAACATGGTACAACATCAAATGAGGAATTCGGTCATTGTGAGAAGTCAGTTATTTCTTGATATTTTAAAATTTTATCAAGACATATTCACCTTATTCCTCCTACTATATCTCTCTTTTCTATCCTGTCTCCATTACTTTAAATCAGGATTAGATTCTGTTTTATTTCAGATTCTCTAGACGTAGTATAGAGCTTTTATGTGAAATAAGTATGTTCCACTTATGTGACATTCCCAAAAATTTCAAATGATACCAATTGAAATTCTCGTTTTACTTTCCTACACTTCAATGTTCTACAAAGTACCTATAGTCGTAGATAAGCTCTTTCTCTATATTCACATATTAAAGCCATCAGTCGATATAATAAAAGTCATAATTGACTCTCACGTGTAACGACAAAGATGGGTACCATTTAACTCTCCTATATAACCCACTGAATCTAAAAAAACCTTACGTAATCAAAAATATATGTAAAATCACAAAATCGTCAATTTACACAATCTAGTCTATAAGATCATGAAAGGATAATGAGAGAAGAATGAAAATCACAGTGTCTCTCTTGTAACGACATCCGTAAACACTCAAATTATATAATAATAAGAAAGCATGCCAAGATTTGAAAGCAACACGTACTCTCCACCCTCCCCATTCCTTTATAGCAACTTGTAAGCTTACCGGTTACCGCACTCTTCTCTCCTCTGTATAACTGTCTTGAAATTTGGCCAGTTGCCAATATTGTACTAGGTAGCCAGTTATAGCATTTGCTTTCTTTCTCTTGTATTCTCAACCATTTCATTCTTTATTTTATTTTTTTTTTTTTATACTCGCATGTGTTGAGCTTTCTGCACTTACTTTTACAAGATTATTTCACCTTACTTTCTTTTCTTTTTTTCTACTTTGGTTTTTCGTTTTCTCAATACTAAATTTTCTCTGTTTTTTCGGCCTACTTAGCTTTTCAACGTACTCTTAGTAAGAAAAAAAAAATTGTCTCTTGGCTTCTTGTGCTCGCTTAGTACCACAACTACACGAAAAAAAAGCACTTGAAAGCAATATAAGAACACACCTGCTGTGCAAGTAAAGATGCTTTCAAAAATAAAAATCGATACATATCCTCGAGCGTTATACTACAACTACTCCTTTTTTTATTTTTTTTTATTTTCTTACTCAGCTGTTTAAAATCAACATTTTATTTTTTTTTTTTTGTGATATAACGCTCTTGATTTTTTTATTTTACCCTGACTTTCAATTATAACACCACTCCTATAAATATCCAAGCCTCTAAGATATTTCCTAGTCTTTTTTTTTCAATTATTCTTTATCACTTGTCTTCCTGGATTTAGAGAACAATACCAAAAGTATGATTACACTGTAATGACTTAACGCAACAACAAAAAAAAAACGATTACAATTTTGATCTGCATACAATAGTAGTATGTAGTTTAAAAATCACTTTATATACAATCATACACAAGACTGTATTAAAAAGCCGACTTTGTTTTCTATATGACAAAAATAAAATACTATGAAAATGACACGATGATAATTGCTAGTGAGATAAAAAGAGAGTTTTGAGGGGGGATTAATTAGCTGAATAAAATGGGATGGTGATCTCTTTGTTTATTTCTGTGTTTGTGTCATAGTATATAGTAAAAAGGAAAGATAAATAAAATGAAATATATATATTTATTTTCTGTTTCAGCGAGTACGAACATCGTTGGGAAATTTACCCAGAGTGTTCGAAGAATCGTACAGGATGTCAAGGACGAAGGAACTGCAAGTAAGTGACACGTATTAGATGATTCTGAAATAATAATTGAGATTTTATCTATGAAAAAATTTTTTTTTTAATCTTAGTACTTGGTTAGATGATGAGTACTGCTTTTGTCATTTGAGTTTAATCACCTGTTTGGGTTTTTACCTTCTGACTATGTTTCAATGATGTTGTTTCTTATCGCTTTGGATTTATCTATAGATTATTATTTTTTTCTATTGTTTTCAGTGACGTGTTTTTTTTTTTTTGTTTTTTATCGCTTTGGTTTTTTTTATAGTTTTTTATTTTTTTCTATTTTTTTCTGTGTTGTGTTTTTTTTTTTTTTTTTTTTTTAAGGAAAAGAAAAAAATAATTTAAACTTTGTATCGTTAAAATAAAAAAAAGTTTAAAATTAATTTTCATTTACTAAAATTTCAATATTCTATGTTTAATTTTATTTTTTTTTTATTTTTTCACCAATTACGATTTTATTGTAACGAAATTGAATTTCGGTATTGTATTTCCAACAACAGATGTAATACAATTTTGTTCATTTTTTTTTAAAATGTAAGCCATTTAATAGATCAAATATCATATTTATTCTACAAAAAAAACTAACTTTTTTAATTAAAAAAAAAAAGAAGAAAACAAAAAACATCGTATAAATAAATAATAAAGCGTAGGTATATATGCATATCAGGCAAAACTTGGTCTGTATAAGAAAAAAAAATGAAAGTAAAGAAAGCGTAGCCGGATAAGAATACGTGTTCCTTAAAAGTTCGCATAATAATCGTTTCGTAGCTGTAACATGTGCAGAGGAACAAGGAAGAGAGGAGGTCAAGTAGTTTAATTTTTTTAAAGTCACGTCGAGGGATAAAAACCGAGGGAAAAGAAAGCGACGAAAAGCTAACGAATTTTCTCACCGAAAAAAACGACGACCAATCTGGTGCCTAATTTCTTTTTAAGTTGGTTTTTTTTTTGTCACCGGATGGAAAAGATTATGTACATTATCATCCACTTTTATTTTCACCTAATTTATTCATTATTCATCCAAACAAAATAAAGATTTAAAACTAGCTTATACACAAATTTAAAAATATTTTTCTAAATCTTAGCTAATTTTAAAAAAAACTTGAAACTAAAAAAAAAAAAAAAAAAAAAAAAAAAAAAAAAAAAAAAAAAAAAAAAAAAAAAAAAAAAAAAAAAAAAAAAAAAAAAAAAAAAAAAAAAAAAAAAGACTCAAAAGTTGGATCCGTATTCTTACTCGAGCGTGTAATATGTGGGAGGATCTGAAGAAAGCAGCCGTTGGCGCGTTAGAGTGTATATGTATAGCTAGGGTTTAGAGCTTTTTGACGCGTCGGAGGTACCAAAGTGCCAAGAAGAGAAAGTATATAGTGTATGTGTATATAAAGGCTGCTGTTCTCTTTCAAAACTCTTGTTGGATGCTACTGTTGCCCTTTGGGAGTATCCTAGAGTAGTCTCTGCAGAGTGTCAAAAAAAAAAGTTTTTTTTTTTGTTACTAAAATCATTAACAATTGTTTAATCAGATATAAAAATAAATAATTAGTAAATTAAAGCTTTCGTCTAATAAGTCAGTAAAAAGAATTTTAAATTTTAACTGCAAGCTCAAAGCTTGATACCACACACACATATTATATCTACAATTGCGTTTAATAATATTTTGACCCAATTAGAGGCTTTATATTAAACTCAAAAGGCAAGTTTATAATTTAAACATTAGCTTAGTCGTTATATATAGACTATATTATAGTGGAGAATACGCATACATACATATTTCGTACAAATAGTTATTATAGCACCTCGAAAATTCATAACTTTGTTATTATAAGCATATATACCTGTATCTATACGTGTATGTACTTATCTATTTCTATATGTTAACTCTACTCATCTTCTCCTCTTAAAAGTACTTATAACATTTTTGATGACATAAAATTATACATAATATTCAATAGTATTTGCAATTCTATACTTATAACATCAATATTTATTTTCACTTTGGTTACAACGTACACAATAATCGTTTTCGCGCTTATCGCTCATCTTCAAAATCGACATTATGTCGCGTCACACTTGTATATTATAATATACAATTATATATTAAACCATGTTTAAAATTGGTATTTCCCTACATACTACTGCCTCGTCATTACTGTTGCCTTTTACCACTACTATACTACGCATCACAGATGTATACATCCGGCAAGCGGAATTTCAGGTTGATAATTGATTTCCTAAAATATATAATTTCATGTACGCGGATATACCGAAAACCGGAATGACGCATAACACGTAGATACTCACACTTGAGATATTATATATATTTGTGATGAATATCAAGCACCTCGTCAACATCAATTAAAATTTTGTCGTATTCAAAATAATGATTCTAATAGTCGATACAAAATGACGAGCTTGCGATAGGATTTTAAAAAAAATGAAAAAAAAAAACTAGTTATATAACGAGAATAATCCGTGTTCTTTTTTTTTTTTTTTTTTTTGCAGGTGGCCAAACGAAGGATGAGGTGATCGTGACAAACGAGAGATTGAGAGCTGTAAGAATAAGACTAGACGGTAGCTACGAAACGGCAAAACGAGCACTCGTTGAACTAATGCGCAAGTATACGGATAGTAAGCAGGTGCGAAATGTCTTCGAGCGATACAATCTTCTTAAAGTTATGATCAAGGTAATTTTAGATTATACTCCCACTCACTATATCTATATATACCTTTATATCCTCTTTGGTAAGTTGTACTCGTCCTTTTCTCATACCCCTACACTACTACCTCATTACGTTTGTAGTATCATACTGTGAACTTGCAAGCTCTACGGAGTATAGATTTACGACTTTTGCACTTCCTGATTTTCTCTCTCTCTGTGTGTGATTAACTTCGTTTGAGTTTATCTTGTTTCTTTTTTTTCTTTTCTTTTCTGATTTTATTTTTTGTAGTTTTTTGTAATAGAGGCTGGAATTTTTGTAATAATTATGTGGAAAGCATAAAAATCATTAAAATACATTTTTTAAAAAACAAACAAAAACAAGAAATGTTGTTAAATCTGAATACTTTGAAAATAAAATGATAAACAATAAAATGCATCACAAAATATAATTTAATAAAAAGTATAACAGAGCTGACATTTTGATCCTCTTAAATTTCATTTTTTTTTTATTATCAACTTGATATTTATTTTTATTGACCGTATAACAGAAAATTTGAGAGTTAAACATTGAATTTTCATAAGCTTTCAAAGCTTTTTTTTAAAATAATTTTCCAGTAATATAATATCCACTCAATAATAAAAAATAAAATGAGAACATCGTATTATCGCAAGCTCTCTCCCGATATTTTATACTAAAAAATAAGTTAAGATTTTTTTTTTTTTGGTCTCTCACAAAAACCATTTTTCATTTCACTTCATCGTCATTTTAAAAAAGCCGATCTCTACTGGGAACATTAAATCCGCATTTTTGAAGCCTTTTCTCATCCTCCTTTCTATATACATATACCTCAATCTTTCCTGTATAGATAAAAGCAAAAAAAAAAAAAATGCTCAAGGAAGTAAAATGAGTTAAGGAAGGAAAATGAAGCGATAAAAAAAAAAATCATCCCCTTATACAAACTTTTTTTTTTCTTATACTATTTTTCCAGGACGTGATAAAGCTAGAGACGCAATACTGGACACTAGTAGACATACCACGTCAGGATAAGCAAGAAACCGTACCAGCTTTTGTATTACGTGCCTGTACCATTATGGAAAAAAGTCACAAGAGCGGCGATGGCGTCAAGACATCAGCCAAGTTAGCCGAGGAGGCTGAGAATAAACGCGAGCGCATCGACCGTCTTGAAAGTATGTCTCTTCACTCTCCACCCACTTCTTGCTTCTTGTATCAGCTTATCCTACTTGCATGTACTTATATATAAAACGTAGTACAATGAGGCTTGCAGCTTTTTGTGTGTAGCAGCATATAAACGTGTAAGAATTGCTTTTTATTTTATTTTTTTTCAATTTACACTAGTATGTGTGATATGACTTTGATCTCTCTTAAATCTCTTTTACATTTCCTTCACCTTACTTTTTATATAGCTTGGTATAAGAAAATTGGTAAAAATTCGCATAATATGCGTTTTTCTCTTTCCGTTATCGAATAATAATAATAATAATAATACTCTCGCTTTATAATATCAAAATTGCATATGTCAGCTAAAAATAAAATTATTTTCTATAGTCAGCTTAAAAGAGAAAAATCAAGAGAAATAAAAGAAAAAAAGAAGAAAATTTGAATAAAGTTTAGAAAAAGAATGAGGGTAAAGGATTTGTTTAAAAATAGTATTTTCTTTTTTTTTTCTTTTTTATTTTGTATAGTGGCAAACCGCGAAAATATATAAAGTTTGTGTTCAGATCTCGGTGGTTCATAAACACCAAGTCTATTCAATGCAAAAGAGAAAAAGAGTATAGGAGAGATTGTTAGCTTAATTTTCCAGCTCGTTTCTCGTCTCGCAAAACTTTATACAAAGTATATGTATATACCTACACTATATGCCATTTCGCTCTCGCATCTCAGCCTATATTCATTCCCTCCCCCTTTTCTAGCCACTTTCGGCTTCGGACACATTTTAAATTCAATCGGAAAACTTTTCGGCGAGCTTGCTGAGTTAAAATAAAAAAAAAAACAAATAAGAAAAAAAAATAACGAGCTTGTTGAAGTGTAAAGAAAAAAGTAGAGAAGTGAGGAGTAGGAGGTATAAAAAAGGGGTAGATATAAGATTGAGAAAGAAAATATGTATAAAGAAAAGATTGGAGATGAGACAACGGATTGGTATTATAGTTGTTAACTATACAAGAGAGAAAAAAAAAGTCACTCGTTTGATTTACTCTCTCTTTTTTTTTCTTTCTCTCTTGCTTTTCTGTAAGTGTTCGCGAGAGAGAAGATAAAAAAGTCACTGTCTTTTGGAAAGTTTCCAGCTGCTATGTAGTAAAAAAAAAATAAGAGAGGTTGAATATCCGCATGAATCGAGAGATCTATATACCTCAAACGTCTTTTTCCACACCCCAACCTACTCTTCTCTTTTGACTTCTTTTTTTTACTTTTAGCCTCAGCTTTAGCATCTCTACTCGATATGTTTGCGCCTTTTGAAGTAAAACTTCTTTAGGTACTTTGTATATACCTGTAGATATAGATATATATCTATAGAATAGAGTAAAACCACAAAACGAGTGTTCGACGTATATACGAGAGCTTGAAAAATAAAAAAGAAAAAGAGAAGTGATAAAAGATAGATAGAAGCTGAAAAAATTATATTGATTTTATTTTTCTGATATTCTATTTTTTTATTTGGTAACGTGATTGATAAAAATCTTTATTGATATATAAGAATAACGTGTGGTTTTCATATATCGTATATACTAAGAAATGAAATCAATTGAAAAACATTTTATCTATACGAAGATATAAACATAAAAAAAAAACTGTAAAATGCACACATGAAAAAAAATTTTTTTTTTTTCGTTTAAGATATTTGATTACTCGAGCATATAGTACTTTTGATTGTATATTTTCATTTTAGCCTTTTGAATCACGTGTATCAAATTTAGAATAACGGCTAAGTATAGTTAAGTCGGCATAGCGTAGGCTTTGTAATCCGCACGTTCGTGGGTTCAATTCCAGCGATTGTCGTACTGAGCTGATCCAAAGATGAAATTGTGTTCGCTTTATTAACACATAAAAATCTATTTGTTAATGATGACTTATTGGTCTTTCTAAATAAGGTCTTATGCCTTCGGGAAAATTTTATAAAATTATTTCCTTGAATAATTTTTTTTTTAATTTAAATGAGAAAATAATTACATTAGGTATATCTTACTGTGGTTAGGAAGTGACTAAAAATTTTTGGTCATCACTTTGATCAATAAATAGATCTACTACAAAAAAAAAAACAATTGTAATTTTTAATTAAAAAAAATATAATTCTTTTTTCTTTGCTCGATATTTTCGATTACTTGCAGATATATGTTTCTTGACACTCCTTTTTTACATCAGCCAAGTAGCAAATGCATAACGCATATCAACCTTAAAAGCTGTAGCAAATATAAAAAGATTTGCCTAGTAAGACTAAGTACATTTTTCAAGATGCGTACCTATATAAACCTTCTTTTTCTTGCAACAAATTACACTTTCTTTTGTTCTTATACTAGACTGTCTAAATTTTTCTCAGCACGCAAATCCTACAAAATTAACGCTTTTAGTACGCAGGACAGTATATTTTTATACTCGCAGCAGTTTGAGTTTTTTACGAGATAAAAGAATCCACTCGTCGTTCAAACGGACGAAGTATAAAATTTTCCAGACAAGTTAAATTGCTTTTTTTTCTTCTTCTCATTCTTTTTTATTCTTTCTTTCTTTTCAAGATAATTGAATAATAAAACATTTTATTTATCGCATTGATTCGCCACACAACAGTAAACTTTCTTCTCACTGACCACTTTGCAATAAAGCGAAAAAAATAATTCAACTTGTCCAGGGCTTGCATTAAGTTCTGTACGAAAATAAATTTCCTTTCATAAACATGGAATTTAATATTTTTTTCAGACATGACAACAGCCCAGATAGAAGCTGAAAATACACAGATGACCAATGACCTTTATAGATTACTCAAAAAGTACACAGGACTGAGGAATCTCATTCGAGATCTTAAGGTACGCCTATTTTAATATATATTTTTTCATTCTTTCAAATTTTCATAATCCTTATACAACTAATAATTAAATTTTTTTTACTTCCAGGAGGAATACAATAACTCAAAAATTTACCCTATAATACCACGTTACACCATGCTCAAAGACATGATTAAAGGTATAATGCACAGTCCGGACTATATGGAAGTATGTCATGAAGTTGATACATAGCCGATCGAGCCCCTTCACCGTTCGCCACGTACAATCACCTCTAATAATTAAATTGAGGGATGAGAAAACGTTAATTACGGTGCAGGGAATAATTGTATTTTAAAATGACTAGTGCTTTGACTTTATTCGTCTGAAAAGATTTTGTTTATTGTTTTTTTATTTTTTAATAACCCATTTTTATAGATATAATCTTGCAAGCTCTACTTGCAAGCTTTTTTAATCTAGTCATCGACTCATCCTGTTTAACTTTATTAATTTATGCGAGAGTATTTTTTAATACCTAGTTGAAATCAAAAATCTGATAATTGATTTTAATTTCATTATGTCCCAAAAAGCATATATAGTCGTATAAAGCGAGAGATAAATTGATAAATTTTACTAATTAAAACCTACGTGTAATTATTCGGCCCGAATATTGTATACTGTTTAGCATCTCGCAGTATCTCTGACTGTTCTATAGTTATTAGGAGACAGAAAATAAAGCATTAAATCAATGAAATACGCCAAAGTCCTATTACTAATAAAATTTAGTAAATTGGAGCCTGGATCATATTATGATCTATATGCAATAAAAAAAAAAAAATAATTTTTTCAGTAAATAATGTATACGTATAAGTTAATTTTGTTGAATAAATTTAAAAAAAAAAACTTCTGATTTCGATCGGAATAGCCGCTTTCACGTCAAGACACAAAAAAATAAAACAGAAATAATAAACGACAAAATATATATTCGAGTTTATATTATAAATATATTAAGTGTTTATCTAGTCGAGTTTTAGATAGATATATACGTCATTTTTTTTTCTCTTATTTATACGATGAAATAATCATTGGATTATTATTTTTCTTTTGGAAAGATAGAAAGGAAAAAGTGTGGAGGGAAAATTTGAAATAAAGCGCAGTTGATAAAAGTAGTTAAATTGATTTGTCACATTAAAATATTAGCTAGCCAAAATATTTCAGATTTTCAAATATAGATATTACAGTAGTATTATAAATATATTCTAGCTGTATTTGTCCATTTTTAACTAAAATCAAATTTTAAAAGTCTCCTTATCAAAGGAACTTTCTACGTGTGGAAAGCTCTAATTATAAACGAAGGAGCAAAGATATAATTCTATTATAGATAAAAAAAATAGTAGGATAAGTTTAACGATTATTATTAATTTTGTCTCAACATATCGTCAAAAAGGAATGTAGTAATTAATTAAAAAAAATATATAGTATACAGTAGAAATTAGCAATATTGATTATTGGTGTATGAAAAAAAAAAAATCACAATGTTATTATTGTTCGATATTTAAAATGAAAAAAAAAGTATAAAACTGAAGATATTAATATGTTTACGAATAAATGGACGTTTCAAAAAAAAGAAAAAATCGACTAATTTAAGGCATTGCGCTTCGAAAGAATTTGATATTTAGCTGTTTTGTTCTTTTATTAATTTGAACAATTGAAATTTTAAGTTTATAACAAACAATATTAATTTATTTAAATTAACTAAATACATATCCAAGTTCCTAAAAATATCTCACGAAAGCTACCTAACGTTCAAATATATTTTAAATATCATATTTAAAAAAAGTATTATTAAATTTTTAAATTCTATTTAAAAAAATGAGAATAACTATTAACAATCTGTATCATTAGCAATATCATATACATTTATTCCCGTGATTAAAAATCATGTTTTTGCAAAATTATAGCGCTATAATAAATTTTAAACAGCAATATTAATTTCCATGATCTTAATAAATATGTGCCATATAAAAAACAAAAAAAATCATATCGATGTTGATCATCATTTAATATACTTTATCAAACGCATATCGCAAATTTTATAAAAAAAAAACAAAGCTACATAAAAGTAAGTCAAAGAAAAAAGTATAATTGCGGAAGAAAGTTATCTATTTGGTAGCGCACGAACAAGCCCCCCCCCCCTCCCGATCCTGAAACAATTCAAAAGTACACTAGCGCGTACCTTGATTTATGATTGTTGAATGGAGAGGAAAAAAAAATAATACAAAGCAATAAAGATCAGATAAAAATATGCTGATATAAGTTAATAATTTTTATCGTAATGTTACTGCGACTAAATTGAAAATCAAAAATACAGCCATTTTCACCTACAATCATGCTTTTAAAGCGCGCTTATAGATCCTTGATACGGTGCTTATATGAAAATAATTGGCTGAATAAACATATATTTAATAAGTGTGTAAATCAAAAATTTAGCGCCCTTACACCAATATATGAGACTTTAATTATTGCGCCAAAGCCTTCTTAAACAAAAAAAAAAAAAAAACGACTGTATATTTAAATGTTAGCGCACTACTGCACAAAAAAGAATAATAATACAATAAAAAATTCTATATCGTATTTTTAATGAATTTCGCCAGCGCCACATATTTGTGAAAAAAAATAATAATAATAATGAAAATATATTGTGGATTGTGCGTTATTTTATACTAATTATTTTTATGAAATTTTTAAAAAGAGATGCGTTTTAATATTGCTTACGTAAGGGAAGGAATATTTAAATGAAATAATGCTTACGTAAGGGAAGGAATATTTAAATGAAATAAAAAGAAAAATTATAAAATGGCTTTTTAATCAAATGCGTGTATAAGAATAAAATAAAAAAAAAATTGCTAAAATAACGTAAAAATGAATTATCAAAGAAAATAAAAAAGAAAAAATTGCCGCATGACACACAAAGACGAATGATCAAAATACAAGTATCACAATATATGCTAACTAATAAATTGTGATACTATTAAAACATGACCAATTTAAAGCGAGAAACCGGGACGGAATACGTATATCCTCATAGATCAATCTTTTACAAGGCTTTATTATCTACAACTGCTTTTCGAGTGACTTCAAGTGCATATAATACACAATTTATTTGCTTTGTGTTCTCCAATCGATCTATACTCGTTATTAGCATATCTTACAAGTATTTCTCATACATTGCACTTATATTTGGCTATGCACATTTTCTCATTATGGTTTAAAAAAAAAAAAATAATGTTTGTAAATGAAAAAAATAAATTGTGTGTATGATTGAGTGTTTAAGTCTTATCCGGTTCCTCGCCTGCAAAAAGAAAATATAAATTATTGTGTGAAATTTATATATATATATAAAATAAATAATAATGAATAATATTACACGCAATGATATTAAATAATACATATAATATTTACGCGTATAATTAATTATATGCCACAAAACGCAAATAATATAATAATAATAATAATAATAATATATAGCTATAATCGTAAAATGACTTTTAACGTAATGGTATAAATAAAACACATGAATGCAATGACCTTGAATTGAAACAAAAATTTAGCCAGCGTGCTCGCCTTCTCAATGATACTAGGAGAGTGTGCCAAATAGAATTTGAAAGTTTATATTATCGTAAAGAAAAAATTAATTAATAAATTAATTGATAAATAAATGAATGTGAGAAAAGAAAAAAAAATGCGTGATGTATGTGTGGCTGTGTGCCAAGAATAAATAAAATATGTTTAACTTTATGCACTTGAGTGAAAAAAAAAAAAAAGAAAGAGTGTATGAGATCATTATTGATATTTTAACTTTTACTGTCCATGATACGTTTACGCAATCGCGAAGATACTATATACCTATATATTTAACTTTAAGCAAAAGCTTAATTGGGGTAATTTAAATTTAATTTAAAGCTAATCTAAAATTTTCACAAAGTTGAAAATTACGAGATAAGCTATTGTCTATATAATGTTGGGAGTATAAAAGCTCATAATAATCCTTTGGGAAAATTAAATTAATAAATAAAAGATAAATCCATCAAAAACTATTCTACAAAATGCCAAGCCTTTCAATCGTAATTGTAATTAACTGCGATTCTATTTCTATAAAATTATAACTAATGTCTATTCTTCTTTGCTTCGTATATTTTCTGTTTAATTTTAGTGACAC
>JAPYZE010005706.1:0-10344 GCA_030522805.1 Leptomastidea abnormis | reverse complement strand
ATGACGGCACGCGCGAGCACGTTGCTGCCCGCCCGCTCGCCGAACTGGCGCCGGGACTTCCCCCACCACTCCGGTTATTATACATAAACAAGCCCCCCCCCCACTCCTTGCAACTTAAATATTACTTTTGGACATATGATGTCGATGAACGCGATAGCCGAGCAAGCTAAAGCGCGCATCAGAATTGCACGCGGACTAAAACGCCAAGGTTCAAATCCCGACCTGTTTTTTTTTTTTTTTTTTTTTTTTTTATAATAGTGCAATATTAGCATTCAAATTGTGTTATGATATTGATTTTATACTCCTGTTAATTTTTTCTGCATAAAAAATTTGATTATTGCACTAAATCTTATGTGCATATGATACGAATTATTTCAGAAATTTCTTTGTTGAATTGACGATTTATTTTTTATTGTTAAATTAAGACTAAAAAATTAGCTTTTATATTTATTGAGTTAATTGCATTATAAATAATTATGTTCTTTAGTATACTAATGTAGTCAGGTGAGCGGGCGGGCAGCAACGTGCTCGCGCGTGCTGTCATCCGCCTCTGCAGCGCTCGACACGGAGAGTGCACAAACCTTCGTCACCCTCCACAGCAGTGACGATCACGTTTAGGCTAGCCGTCAGCACACTCGNNNTCGAGGTGGTACCACGCTGCTATACAGTGCTTGCCGTAACGCTAAGGAGTGGGGCGACCGCACTATACATACAGAGGATTTGGGCGCTCCGATACCTATTTGTCTTTGTAGTTAAATAAAACTTAAAATAGCTTAGTATATGTTTTAATAAATATTTTCAAACTAATTTATTAAAAGAAAATAATTAGTTGAGTTATTAAGATATAAATAAAATAAACAAAGGGAAAGCTTTGTAACGATGAAAATTTTCGATTTGGGTTTTTTTTTGTATTTCTTGACGTTTTGAAAGTTGCTTAACTCAAAAAACTCATTTTTAGAAAGTCTGTATGTATATGTGTGTGTGTGCGTGCGTGCGTGCGTGCGTGCGTGCGTGTGTGCGTGTGTGCGTGTGTGTGTGTGTGTGACGATTTTTTGGCAGACGATAACTTTTGAAGGAATCAAGATATCGACTTAAAATTTTTCACACATATTTGTTATATTTTACTTGAAAGCTGATTAAATTTTAGGAATGATCGGACTTTCTAAGGGTGTTTTTTATGAAAAATGTATGTTTTTTTAAGGCAAAAAAACCGAATTTTCTAATATTAAGTTTAAATGTATATGTTTTAGAGTTTATTTTGTGTTTTGGATAATTATTATGTCATTTATGCTTTAGTATTGATTTATATTTATTAAGGTTGTATAAGACCCTTATTTAAGTGCTTTTTTTACAAATTTTGATTTTTTGAGTTTGATATTGTTTTCATGGTTTTCTGGATTATTCTTTACATATATTACATTAAAATTAATTAATTTCGTTAACTGGACCTTATAAAGGATGTTTTTGATAAAAGAGTACCTTATATAAGTACTTCTTAAAAAATTTTTATTATTTGAGTTTCATATCGTTTTTATGGTTTTCTGGGTTGCTCTTTACAAAGTTAAGGGTGTTTTTGATCAAATAGTACCTTATTTAAGTGTTTTTTGAAAAAATTTCTATTTTTTGAGTTTTATATCGTTTCTATGGTTTTCTGGGTTGCTCTTTACGAATATTAAATTGAAATTAAGATTCGATAAATTAATTCCGTTAGTTAAACTTTGTTTTGAATTCGATATCGTTTTCATGATTTTATGGATTGCTTTTTTTAACGGAAATTTGAACTAGAAGTTAAAACTTTAGTTTATTGTTGAAATAGGCTTAGGACCTAGGTAATATAAAATTTACAAATAAAATTTGATGAATGTTTTCGGATGAATTAGAAAATTCGGCGATGGAGACTGTTTTACTCTTTATTTTACATATGATAATCAGTATAGCGTATAAACCGTATTTATTAATGTATGTATTAATAAAAAAAAAATTTGCTTTCTCAATAAGAAAGCTTTTTATAATAAAAGAATTAATTTTTAAGCTTGACAAAATTTGAGTTGTAAATCTACTTCTGTATCTGAAAATAAATGAAAAAAAAAATCACGTTTAACATGATTCATTTAATGGGAACCTTTCCTTAAGCTGTTTAAAACACATCGAAAACATTAAATATTTTATAATCATATTAATTTATACTTAAAAAAAGAAATTAAGAAGGGTCAGGAAGCCATATCTGAAATAAAAAATAACTATTTTCAATAAATATTATATAATTATTAACGATATGAAATCATATTAAATATTAATATGATTCTAATCGAATTCAACAATTTAAATAGATTCAATCGATTAAACATTAATTTTATAAAATGAAAAAAATTTCTCAGATTTCTTTGAGAAATCATTCTGCTAATGCAGTTAGCAGCGGTTTTTATCTTAATATTTATATGCAAAATCTCTTTTTAAAAATGAACTAAAGTCTCTGCGTATTTCTGACAATATACTTAGTTTCCATCTCTCTTACTTTTACACTCTCTTGTCTGTGTCGTGTAATACGCATGCGCACTAGCAACGCTGTCTTCGCATCTTGACAGACGAGAAAGCGAAGGTTGTTTTGTATTAATTTTATTTGTTTAATTGATTTTGGGGGTGGCAACTGGGCGTGAAGAAAAATCGTATACGTCACTCGGCAGGGAAGTGGTACTTCGACGTATGCCACCCTCGGCTTTGCCTCGGGTGGCAACACACACGCAGACGGGAAAGTACCACTTCCCTGCCTCGTAACGTAATATACTATTTTTTGATAATCGTAAAGCTTTTTTTATGAAAAAGCAAAAATATTAAAACTTTTAAGAGATACCGCTGTTATTCAAAGGACAGGAATTCTTTTTTTTAACTTTCATTTATCCTGTAAAGATAAGGTGTACATATAAGATTAGGATTACCAGAATAAACGCGCTTTGAGTTGAGGAATATAATGCATCACTTGAGTAATATTATTATGGTAATAAATAAATGAATTAATAAAGCCTCATTTATCAGGTTCCCACGGGAAAATCGAATTGTTATATAAGACAGGAAAAAATAAGAGGAGTGAAGCTCAGCCTCCGGCAGGATGTTTGACGGCCACGCTACTCTGAGGCAAAATATTAGAGTTATGAATTCGGTCAAAAAGTATCATTAATTAGATAAAATATTTACCCAAGAAAATTTGATCCAACAAATTGCATGATTAAAATTGAAAAGTAGGTAGCAAATATAAGATATGTAGAGCCAATAAAAAATCACGTTAAAAGTATACAAATTAAAATAAGTAAATTCAGAAAAATTGTAAGAAAAATTTAAAAGACAAAGAAGATATGTTGACAATCAATGGTTGCCATTTATCACCAAACATAGTTGGAAAAGAAAAATGAAAGTTGCTGCTGGAGCTTGCTAAGCCAATCCTGCTGGTGAAACAAGACTGATCTTTGTTCGCAGTCATATGAGCTCTAAAACCAGCGGCGGCGCACAGTGAGCAAAAACGATGAAAAAGGCGTCAAAAATCAATGTCCAGCTTGCTATTAAAGATTTTTAAATGCGGTAAGGTGGATAATCATTCTTAAGCAATTCTCTAACTGGAAAATCGCTGATTTTTTGTGATTAATTATTTGTTTATATATACAGAGCGTCAAAGTTGCAAAAAACTTAATATTTTTACTTTAAAAATTTTATCAGCAAACTGCGAAATAGTTAAATCTAAGATAACTATGGTTCCTAAAAATTTGTTAAAATATCCATAAAATCACATATAAGAATTTAAAAATGATTCTATTATATACATTGAGCAAATTTAAACAGAGCACTAAGAAAGAAATTTCAAAATCGCTAAATGAAATCAGTGAATACTTTGTAATTAATTTCAGTGTGTTAAAACTTAAACTTTAGTATTGAAATGTAAGCACTCATTTAAGTCGTACGTGTTAATAAGCGCTGCTGTAGTGACTGCTTTTGATCCACCCTTACTTCCGCCTTCTTCCTCAACTGCATAATGAGACGCGCTCATCGTCAGTTCACGTCGCACCCGCGCCTAGAGCGCACGCACTTCCTGTTCTTTTACGGGCATCTTTACTGACTCTCGAGCCTTTACAGATGTCTTATAATTTAAGCTTATACATTCCATTTATAAAATAAAGTGTTAATTTGTTTTGTTATAAACGCGAGTGTATCTTAATTCTCAAAAGCCGACCTATTTCCGTAGCACACGGTTAGGTGCAACTTTCTCTCTAGCTCAGTTAAAAAGCAAACCTCTTCCTCAAAAAGTTACTGCCTTTGTCCCTAAACGGCTATCTTAGCTTCTCCAACGTGTTAAATTTGCTCTGCCGCTAAAACCCCAATCCTAAATAGTATGACTTTTATATAAATTAAATTCGCTAACTCAATTTACTTTTTAACAAATAACTTTAAAAAATAATTATATAAAATATAAAAAAAAATTTAAATCCGCTTACGCAGCAGTAGTTTATGTTCGTGTAGTAGCTCAGGGCCAAATATTGGTTATATTGCAAATGGCAGACTAAAATCGCTCTTTTAAAAACAGTCAGCATCCTTCGTTTAGAGCTTTGTGCAGCCCAATAATTGTGTCGCATAGTTTCTCACTACTTAGTCACTGCAGAAGTGTCACCGTCAGCTATACACTTGTATTCTGACTCCAAAGTAGTACTGTCATGGTTGAGCGCAATACTTAGTAGATGGCCAGTCTTGGTTGTTGATAGGTGTGTGGAGATCCAGACTTTTATACCTAACGTTCTGTGGCATTACGTCAAGTCCAGTCAAAACTCAGCTGACATGGCTTCTAGAGGCGTCTTCCCAGACTCTTTAGTAAACCGAAACCTTTGGTTTAGAGGCTCATCCATGCTTCATAAACTTGAGTTGGACATACTTGAGTTTGTTCCCTCGGAAGAAGCTATAGAAGAAGCTTCCTCTGTAGACAAACCCACCAAACCACTTTTTCCTGGTCTTACTTGCTCTCTAGAGAGAAGTCAAACAGTACTACTCAATACTTCAAAGAAATTATTTCCCAAAATTAATTGGAAATTGTTATCTAAAATTTCCAATGTGGACAAACTTATCTCAGTTACAGCCTATTGTTTAAAATTTTAAGTTAACGGTGTGGAATACACCGACAACCTACATTACCGAAATTCGCGTATTTATTAATTTCTTTTAATAAAAACAACGTAAGATTTAGCAAAATCCAAGATTATATGCACTTCCTTAGAACATTATCCATCATGTAAAAAATTTTCAAGTCATAAAAATGTTTGCACCCTAAAAAATTCTTGCTCCGAAGTGAAAAAAATACTTTGGAGCAAGAATTTTTTAGGGTGCCGTCAATTTTATGACTTGAAAATTTTTTTATATGATAGATAATGTTCTAAGGAAGTGCATATGATCTTGGGTTTTGTAAATTTTACGTTGTTTTTATTAAAAAAATATTTTTAATGTGATTATGCCGGTAAGTAGGGTTACCGACTTACCTATCCCCTTAAGTGTAGATTTAAGGCTCTGATAAGAAAATCCAAATACCTAAACCCTGTTCTTCCTATCTTGAAACCTGATATCTTTATCTACTTAGTCCTGCTGAAAAACAAGCTGTCACTTTTCTTTTCATTTTCATACATCAACAGTTTCACTTTGAGCAAGAGATTTCAATTTTATTAAAAAGCAATAACTCGAAGGAAAATCGACAGTCTCAACTCCATCCATTGCCATCTTCCAGTAAATTAGCAAATTTAAACCCAATACTAGTCAACGGGTTATTAAGAGTAGGTAGACGATTAAGTCAAGCTTTAATTGACTACGACCAAAAGCATCCCATTATATTGCACCTACACAGCTCTTTCAGTAAAAAATTAGCTGAGAAAGCACACGCTAAAACACTACACTGGTGTACAGTTGACGCTTCTAACTCTTAGACAAACTTACTGAGTTGTTAATGGACGACAACTCGTTCGTTCCATTATTCAAAGGTGCTTTACTTGTTAAATGATACAAGGTTGATACTGCGTCGCAGTTAATGAGTGATATACCATCATCCCAAGTAATTCCTATACCTCCGTTTAAAAAGACTGGTGTTAATTACGCCGGCCCTTTTTAATTGGTTTAGCCCAAGTCAGAGGTAGAGGAACGCAAAAGGGCCATACTTCACTTTTTGTCTGTAAGATAACGCTAGCAGTACATCTAGAAGTAATCGAAGACTACTCTGCACAGTTTCACTCCTCATCGCGGTCATTGCACAGATCTTTATAGCGATCAAGGAACTAACTTTGTTGGTACATCTCGAGAACTTGGTGAGATGCTTGCAGAAATAAATGAGTCATCGATACTAATTTCTACCCTTGCTAAGTTAGGAACAATGTGGCATTTTAACTCTCCATCAGCTCTTCATTTTGGTGGACTATGGGAGACAGCCGTAAAATCTACAAAATTCCACCTCGAGCGAGTTGTAGGCGAACAAGTTTTTACGTTCATCGATTTTTCTACTAATGTTTAAATTTAAGACCCTTGATTTCTCTATCTGATGACCCTTCAGCATTAACGCGTCTCTGCTTCCGATTGTCAATTGATTCACAATTGGCGGTAAAGCTGCATGATTTCTGTGTGAAACTCCTTCAGTATTACCTAGCCTGATGAGGTCTGTGCACCAGCAGACAAAACGTTGCTACATTAAATAAGCTGTTATTATTTGTCTCATAAGATCGACTAAATCCTATATTCCAATTTTTACATATAATTAAGGTGGACCAATACCCTTTCTTTAGCAAGTTATGTATGCATTAATTTAGTGTTATAAAACCTCAATCACTATATAAACATTAAATTTTTAAAAAAATTTATATTTTTCTTACTATTCTATTTTGAAAAACTATTTAGGAAAACAAGTTATATGGTGATTGTAGTTTTGTAACATTGATATAATGATGCATAAAAAAACATGCTAAAAAAAGGGGTATCGGGTCACCTTAAGAAGAAATTCCATCAAATTTAATAAATTCAATTTTGCATATTACAAACAAGCATCAAATATGATTGCTATAAGACAACTTTGAAAGTTATTCTTATATCCTAAGTCAAAATATTTATTTACCATTAAATTTAATAAAATTATAAAAGATAAATTTTTATAATACAAAATATAATTTTACTGACTCTCGCAGAGCATAAATCCTGAGAAATGACGGCAGGGGTAGAATTAAGAGGCCAGAAACTGACAAAAATATAAACACTTCCTTCTTTTGGAAAGATTCCGGTCCTCGTCCATAAGATGAGAAAAGCTGCGGTTTCTATTAAGGATAACATCTGAATTCATCTGAGAGCGCTAAGGAATTTTACTCTTACTCAGTTTCCTCAGTTTCGTGGTATAAGTGTTGTTACTTTCGTGCTTGATATAAAAACCAACATAAGCAAATTTTTATAAAATTTGTCCAAGGATATTATTTCTTGGCATGCGTAACTTATTGCCAAGTAATCAGCTGTATAAGTAGTTAGAGCTAAATATGTTTGTCTGTAGCTTTTTTAAAATACAGTATCACCAAACAGCTTGATTATAATATTACCGATTTTTGTTGAATCGTCTTGATCTTTAAATCTTGTGTAAGGAGGCGTCTAATACTAAGCGAATTACCCTACTGGTTGCTATTGATTTCAGCAATGCTTTTGACCTTGTAAATATAAATCTTTTAGTGGAGAAGCTTGCATACGTGGGTTTTTCTGACACGGCATGTGCGTGGATCTGGTCGCTGCTCACACTGATCGCAGATAGTTGTTGATGTAGACGCTCGGTCAGAGCCTCTTCGTCGCCTTGCAGAGGTTCCTCAAGTCCTTTTGCACCCCTACTTTTCTCTCTATTTATTAATGATGTGGCGTCTGTACTTGGGTCCTTAGGCTGCCGTTATCATCTCTACGCTGATGATCTAACCATTTATTTGCATGGCTCTATTAATGACGCCATGGGAATAATTGGCCGAATGAATTTGGTTCTTGATTCACTTTGGCAATGGTTTGTCAATAATGAATTAGTTATAAACAAACACAAAATGCTAAGTAGTTGGCTACTTGGCCGAATTCTAGGCATTATACTTAATAGCTCGCTTACGCAAGCAGTGTATTTGCTCTACGAAAAATGCTTTGCTGCATTGGCACATCTAAAGAAATGTAAACACTGCCTACCAAGGTCAATTCGCTTGATGCTCGTGAAGTCTCTAGTTTTCCCTTACCTGGACTACTGCGGTGGACTCTTTCTTGGACTGTCTAGCAAGCTGGCGACCAAGCTTAAACGCTGCAAACATGCGGCTATGAGATTTGTCACCGGGCAAAAAAAATGGTAGCACATTACACCTGCTTATAGAGAGCACAGAATTCTGTCAATCTCTTCTCGGTTTAAATACCTTGGTCTACCTCTACTGGCCCGCATACTCGCAACCCAAGAGCATTCTTATCTTTCCTCCAGATTATCTTTCCGGGACGGATCTGGTGCAAGTAATGTTAGAATTAAAACGCATTTGCATGTTAACATTGCCTGGGCAAGATTAAAGTTTTTCAAGAACTCGTTCTCTGTGGCCACTGTCAGACTCTCGAATTCCCTATCTTTAGCTATTCGTGTTCTTTACAATCGCCCTTGCTTTAAGAGCAGTCTACTGGAATACTTCACCACTCTGGAATTCGGGCCTCAGTAATTGTTTTTTGATACTTGTTATGTGATTGTTTGTGATTTTTTCTTTTTTAAAGAAGTAAAATATTGAGATTGTAATATAATTAATTTTGTTTTTCAAAATTCTTTGAGAAAGCATTCTACTAATGCAGTTAGCAACGGTTTTTTTTAAAGAGAACTTGCAATCACAAAAACTCTCCAAGATCCTCAAGTTCATAAACCCTCTTAAGAGAAGAATAATTTATGTTCTAATTATAATCAGTAATATTCAAACACCTTGAAAAGGACATTAACTTACACTTAGATATGTTAAAGAACAAACCATTTTCATTTGCCCATTTAATTGCATCATTAACATTATTTTGAAGATTATAAAAATCATCAGTTATTATTCATTTAGTTGTATTTTTTTTAATTAGTCATGAACCGCGGGGCAAACGTACGTATAAATAAACATATGGCATCTGCGGAGATCATGTTTCACTCTTATTATTGAATATTTAGTGAGATAGCAATTGATGGCGCCATTTTAATCAAAGTCATTTATTTACCTACACGACAATATAGCGAAAGTAATACATGCAAAAAAAACAAAACAAAAAACAAGGGAATTTTTTACCGCGCGATGAAAGATAAGAAAATAAAAGAAAAGAAAAGACCCACCTGTAGCACAACGGCGCGAATAGAACGGCAGCCTAACCACTGTCCGAAAGATGTTCTTGGTAGTTCCTCCGTAAAACCGAATATATAGCACAATAACGAAGCTTCACGATTGTGTGCTTGCTCCAGATAATGTACAATTAAATCCCAGTGCAGCAGGACAGGGAACAAATACACCTGCGAAGTTCCACTCTTCACAAAAGCCCATAGCACACGAACAACAATTCTCAACATACACAATACGTCGTAACCAAGAGGAGGAAATCGGCAGCTGCATGCACACTGCGAGATAGCAGGCACACTGCCGCTACTGTACGCGCGATCTCGCGCCGAGAACAGCAAGGAGGAGCAGCGATAAACAGGACCATACAAAGAAAACCGTCAAGATCAGCGTCACGTCATCGCTGACATCAGCACCATGAGGCGATAAGCGAGCTTCGACAGCGCACTTCAACAACACCTAAGCCACATGAACTCTTATGTGGTTTAAAATGAAATTATATTCCAAAATCACATATACCGGCAATGCCGTAGAAAGTAGCACGAGAGTGTACAAAATTCGGTCAATATAAAAAAATAAATAAATGCACCCCCCTTCCTTTCACCATATACAAAAAAACAAAACAAAACAGCATTTTTTTATTTTGCTTAATGTATGCCGGGATGATTATATATATTTTTTCTTTTTCTCCCCTCTTTCCCTTCGTTTATTCTAGATGAATTCTCGAGGACGAGACTTGGCCCTTTCCTGGGGCATGTAATGGGCGTGAGCAAAGCAGCTCGCCAAGAGGGCTACGACCACCAAAAGCTGAAGCAGCGCATTCCGCTGCCTAAAGTAAAAGCGCGCGTGCAAAAATCAGCAACCGCCGCTGCCTTACGCACACAACAAGGGGAAAAGGGAAAACACAAGAGAAAGCTTTAAAAAGCCGCACTGCACCGCGGCTCTCTCTCTCTCTCTCTCTCTCTCTCTCTCTCTCTCTCTCTCTCTCTCTCTCCCTCTC
>JAPYZE010005705.1:0-18167 GCA_030522805.1 Leptomastidea abnormis | reverse complement strand
AGTTCCCCAAGTTTGGTTCGATTATCTCTTTTCGTTCCAAAATTATCCTTGAATTCTCAAATTACCCCGTTCTCAAAATACCCCATCTTCCCCTATATGTCAATTGATAAAAACGATTTCAACTGATAAATTGCTACGTAAGATTATAGAAAATATAATCATAAGGTATGATATAAAAGAAATTAAACTACGGATTTTATTCGAACATACTGTTCACCCACAATATCATAAATGATATTATTTCTACAGAGAGAAAAGGGAGTAAAGTCGAAGCTTCGCAAAAACAGATAAGACAATAAAGCCGTCCGCAAATGATTCAAGAAAAGAATTTATTAAGAGCAGGCAGGCAGGCAGGCATGCTCGTAAAAGTCCTGAAAGTAGCCGGACACATGAGTTTGTCCGAAATCCAAGAGGTATCGTATATCGCGTCGAGCAAAACCGATAGCGAGATCGCAGACGCTTAGAGGGAAGAGTCAAGATAGTCGGGACTCGGGTGATGAGCCGGGCGTTAACAGTAATGGAGTGGCAGGTAGCAGTATTTAATGTGAGCCAAGCCACCCTTCTTCTTAGCCCGTATCGTCGCACCATTCCACTCGTAAATCACTCCTTTAAAAACTTACCAACTATAAATCGAGATGCGCGCGCTTAACCTATCTCTTAACCTTGGTAGAATTTTTAGATGTTGTTAAACTGACTTCGCAAGTGTGGCTGCGAATTTTGCTGAAGTTGTTGAAATCTGTAAAATGTAGTTTTTAAAATTATAAGTCTTGTGAGAGTGTAACAAACAAATCGACAACTTGTAATTATAATTATTTTTTATTTTTCAATTGGTGATGACCTACACATTTCTAATATTCGCGTCTTATTCTACCTTTGACTAGGTACACATCAAACTAATTATGCAGCGATTAAAATTTCAAATAACCTTTGTTGAGAACTATAAGAATTTAGAAGGCAAGCTGGATGGAAGAAGCTGAAAAGTTGAATTATTCGAGTCAGCATTTTGCGAGGATCAAGAAATCTATCCGTTGATCGGTCTTTGGTCACGCGCGACCAGAGCAAAGAAAGGAGCGCGCATCGTCCCCCTATATACCTCTGACTACGTCGGAAATTCAAATCTATCGGCGGAAAGTATAAGCTGGGCTGCCAAGAGAACTGGGTCACGAATAAAAGTGCCAGTAAAAAGAGAAGCAGGAATAGAGGAGGAGCTAGAGGGAGGGGGCTGCTCGATGAGGAAGTATGAGGAAGGAGTTACGTGAGAATACAGCTACTACTCGATAAATCTGTCTACGCTCTTCGCCCGAAACTTTAAGACATATACGGAATGCTAAGTCAGAAATACTTCCCGCGCGATAATACCAAAGCTATATAAAATTATATTGTAGTAGGCTTCACGCTTCACAATTTCATTTTATATTTATATTTATAATAAAAAATTATGTATTTTTTTAATATCTTACTCACTTATTAATAGTTGCGTACTGAATAAATTCAAAGATGCGCATTAAAAATTTTATTTCGTCTAAGTTCATCAATCTTACTTTATTTTTTGTAGGTATATTTTTAAATTGAGATCTAAAAATTATATAATTATTAATACGATTTTATAATCCGATCTCGAGGTAATAGAATTAAAGGTTTTACGTTAAATTTTTAGCATGGCGCAGAAAATTACTAAACTAAAATATAATCAACAATAACTTCGGTAAATTATAATGTACAGGCCACAATTAAGCTGCACCTACATATGTGTAAATTTTAATTAAGATCGATGTTACAACAAATAATGTGGGATCCTAAAATTTAATTTGCGTTCGAAATTATGAGCCCAAACAACTAGACAATCATCACAAACAGGATGTTAATCAATTAAAAAGAAAATCAATTAAGTCATGTTTTTATAAACTAATTAAATTCATTTTTCGCTATTTCTATTATGTTCCTTTAACAAAAAAAAAAAAAATATCGAATAAATAAAATAACATTTTTCCATTTATTTAAATATTCCAATTGGGAAGAACAGATGAATAAAAATAATGAATATTAAATGAATTTCCTTGAAATGGAATATGTATCTATATCGTTTACAAGCGAGAGAGAAAGGAAGAGAGAGATAGATAGATAGATAGAGAGAGAGAGTAAAGCCGCTAATCGGAGACCAAGCTCTTTTGAGTGGGTATTGGTGAATCGAAGCAGCGTCGGAGGATGACGTAGCTTGCGTGCCACCATTATCCTCGAGGTCGCGCCTGTCGCCCATGGCAACTCGCGGGAGTCGCGGGGACGAGGAATAGCCGGGCTGGAATATCGCCGAGCAAACACGTGCAGCGGACGGACTTGCGGACGACAATCGCACGGGTGTGCTTGCTGCCGATGGTCTGTGCTGATCAACTTGTTTCCCGTTTGGTCCGCCATCGCTCCGTAAACATCGGGGGCTGCCCTTTGACTTTCTTTTCTCTGGCTATGAGTTGGCATGTTTCTGGCCTTTTACTCGATATTACACGAAGCTGGACTAAATGCCAGGATGACGAGAAAGCGGGTGCGCACCTGCTGCCTGGATTAGCCTCGTTTCAGCAGCTTGCGCTAGCATCGAGTAAACGGCTTTTTTTCTGTAATAAAGGAGATCTGATCATCTTCAGCTGATGTTATCGTTTCGAGGAAAATTGCGCTGCTCGGAAGTGCAATTAACGGAAAAGCTTGCAAAGTCGTTTAAAAACGGGACTACCATACTTGTTAGTTTTCAAAGTTAATTTGAAAAAAAGAGCAACTGTTGTTATAAAAAACAATAAATTTAACTCTATAATGCATTACAGATTCGGGTGAACTTTTAGTTTTGAATTTTTTATATTTTTCCACAAAAAAAAAAAAAAACAAAAACAAAAAACAAACCAATCTTCATTTATAAACTTGAAAGGAGTGTGAGCTTCGCAAATTATTCCAGAAGAATAAAAAATCAAAATGTTTGATAACATTCAAGTATAGGCGCATGAGTTTACGTAAAGATAAGGCTAAGCAAGAAAACTAAAAGAGGACAACCTAACATCCGCTAACACGCATTAATTTCCGGGAATCCAGAGGCTAATTTGAATTATTGTGAAACGCTTTGAGCTGCTGCTGCTGCCTTATATTAGCAGCGCTTGGTATAGACGGAGTTATATACATACCTAAATGTATACATATAATGTACGAGTCTTCCCCCCAAGGACTCTGGGTTCTAAAACACCGAGGCCGTAGAATGCACGGCAGCTCCCCACAGTAATATAACCACTTCATGACGCTCGATGAGCCTCGAGTTCGGAAAATGGGAGAAGGTGCCTCCTCCTCATTCTCTCTTTCTCAAAGAGATGCGAAAGTTGGGGCGGAATCTAGCAAAGTACTCGCGCTTCGTTAAGCGGGACGTCGCCAGCAAGGAGGGGAAGGGGGGAGGTCACATTATGAAAGTCGCGCTCGCGCGTCGTCTCATTATGAAAATTATACACGGTGCTCCGGTTTTGCCCACTTCTACTCTTTCTCCTTTTCTAGTGCACGCGAGAGTTTTCTTGCCTTTTTCGAGTCTCTGGCTAGGCTGACGAGAAAAAAAGGCACGGTAAGCACGTATCGCGCGAGAAAATTAATGTCGAGCTTATAACGGGCCGAGAGAAAAAAAAAACAGATGAAGCTGCGGAGTGCTGGCTTCTCCGTTTATAAGTACAGCGCTACCTTTCTGCAGGCTTTATTTTGACTTATTTATCAATTGCCTTTTGCGTTGCTGACTTCTCGAGTGTGCCCGTGTGTTTGAGTTTTCATAAATTTGTCACCATAGAAGCGGTAAATCTAGCGTCATTCAATTTTGTTGAAAAATGAAGGAAAAATATTGTTTGCTTACGTTTTTATATTAAAAAAAATATGTGGACAGATTAATTTTTTCTTTATTGGATCTTAATCATTTTATATTAAAACAAATTTGGTACTTTTTGCAATAATAAAGAAAGAGAATCAATAGAATAATTTTATTACATTTTTAGAAAATCTTACTTGGGCTTTATTGAAAAAAAAAAAAAAAAAAAAAAAAAGGATAAAAAAAGGAGTTGGACGATCATTGTATGAACACATACCAATTTAAATTGCTATTTTATGTCAACGCATGACATAATATCATAATATATTTATATTCTATGCTGCCATGTACGTCATAAAATATGGAGGAATAAAAAAAACTGAATTTAAAATTAAAAATTCTTTTTTACGCGTACAATAAAAACAGAAGGGTGCAAGTGCATTTTTACGATTTAATTCGTTTTTAACATGAAGCAACAACATTGAAATTCACTCACAAGAGATAAAACATGTTTTATCGCTTCGAAAAATCAGCAACGCAAATTGCAGCTGTTTGTTGCAGCCTACCAGCTTCCCCTGAGTCCCCTTTGTCTTGAGAATCTTCTGGCAGTAGGAATGCGAGCACGAACGAGAGGCGAAATATCATCAGCAATTGAAGAGGAGCGACACTTTTGTTTGGCCCGCATCTCAAAGAAATACTCACGCGAATCGACCTTAATACGCCTCGGCATCGATTCGTACTTTGGCGTAGGACCAAAAATTTGGAGCAGTTGGCGCAAGCCTCTTCCGCTGCTGCTGCTGTTACTGCCTATATACATACATAGGTCAGGCGGGAGTTGTGCAAATGGCCTGTCTTGAAATAAAAATCATTACGCCAGCCACTCCTTCACCCCCGACCGACGCCACCTCCCTCACTCGGAGTAGGAGCAGCAGTACCCCCGATTCTGTACAGTTATAGGATACAAGTCACTCTTATTTTTATTGCTCTTTACGAATGGCCGTATCGCCTGATTTCGCAACTTGTTTTGGGCTCTGCTCTCGAAACAATTGGGCTGATAAATCAAGCTGCGGCATTTTTCGAGTGGCTTTCTCCCCAGCGCCAGCTTGTCTGTTTTAGCAGGAAACGAGATTACTTATGTCACTTTCTATGCTAATAAAATTATTTATTAATCGCTCGCTCGAGTTTCAATAATCAAATGTTCTTTTTTGTATCGAGTGAAACGTGAGAAATATTAAAATTGTCTCTACATCCAATTACGAAATAAAAATCATATAAGACAAATAAAAAACCATTGAATGAAAATAAATTTCTCTGAGAATGTACATACATAGCGCGATTCCAGTTCGAGAAGGTTATAAAAAATGAATTGTGATATATTAGAAAGAGAAATAATGTTTCAACAAACCTTTACGTCGTCTACAGGTCCGCAGCAGTGAAAGCGACGAAGCCGTAGAGATTTTTTCTTCGCCCGTCGTTTCTCAGCCACATCCTCAATTTCAAAACACATTTTCACTCTTCCGGTTATCGATATCTCTTGCAAGTACACAACAAACGAATAAGCACGAAAATCAAAACTCCCGACCCGAGTACACCTACATCGGATATTGCTGGTTGTGAAAAAAAAAGAAAATAATATACGGAATCGCACTTTAGTTCGACTTTCTAACCTCGCTTTTTTGTCCGCCGGGAGAAAAAAACAGTTGGGTTTAACTAACGGTCGTTTCGTTCGAACGCGCCAACGCGAAACTTTATCCTGCTGTAGGTAGAGGTGTGTACATATATGTACATAATTGCACTTCACACATTTTTATTATTCTTCTTTCCTTCGTCGAAGAATCACTGAATCAGTACACTGCGACGTCGATCTTGTTTACTCGAACTAGAGAGCAACACGAAGACGCGCCGAGACAAGTCTCAACTCTCAACTCAACTCATATACCTATAGCGAGCGTTCGTGACTTGAGGTAAAGTTGGTACTTATTACTTGTACTTACTCATAACTATTTAAAAAAATAAAGCCTAGACATCGAAAAATGTGTTTCGGGATATCACTTTACTGAATATTATTATGCTAAGATCACTTACTATGCTAAAGGTTACGAAAAGTTAAATTGAATTTTGAGACCGAAAATATGAAAAAAGAACACTTTTGTTTTTCTACAACGAACTCCGCTCCGCGCGCCTCCAAGCGTTGTTGCCAAAAGTGGCGGGAGAAGGAGGAAGAGGAGGAGAGAGAAAGAGAGGGAGATAGTGATCGAGTGCGCGTTTCTTATTCTATATATATATATATATATATACCTATATTATAGTTTACTAAAAGTGGAAACGGGAAAGACAGTCATTTAGAGTAATCAGAGTAACCGCGTTGAGAATTTTTTATTGATCTCGTAGTTATAAATATATAATGATACACGTAAGATAAAGATTTTTCTTTAAATTTCGACCTAAGTATTCCGTATAGAGTTTGCTAACGTAAGACTATTTTATTGATTATCACATGTAAAAATATTTTATTTAGTTAGTTAAACGTCAAAGTTTTTTTGTGAAATTTAAATATATAATACCGTTTGAAGCTGATGTGCTGGGGGTATGTACAAAACATAACCTTGAAGTTTTCGATCGGAGATTGGAGTGTGATGTGTTGTGTTATTGTCTATACCTGTGCCTATGCGTGAATCGCGTTACTAATTACATGGATCTTGCACGCTACTACCGTCATTTACCGACATTTGTTGCAAGTGAAGTAGGAGTGTGGGTGAGTGTGGCTGCAGGTGAAGTCCAGTGTTGACGTTGAGCCGGCGTTGCTTCTATATGCTGCTGCACGAGCTGCTGCCCTCGAGAGACATCTTACCTGCATCATGCGGATAATATTATCAATAAGGTGTGGTACTTAAGCTTTTTTTCTTTTCTTACTTTTACATTTAGCATTTTCATGTACCTGTACCTAATATAATATCATGCGATAAAAGTATGTGTACTTGTATTTTTAGTTATGCATTTTAATAATACATACTGCTCTAATGTACAAGCGCAGTTTTCCATTAATTACGACACTTGCACGTCTAAAAACATCTCTAGCTGTGTACAGTGTACCTATAATTTTTTAAAGCAATTAATATGCAAGAAAATTTTTATTCATCTTGCTTTCCCCTGAACTTATATCTTAAACATGATCCTACTTTTTAATCCCCATAATTAGTCATAAATTCTCCTTCGAACAAAAGCATCAGCCGCTGCAATTGACGACTCATTGACATTTCGGCTAAGACTATTATATGGCAAGCTGAACGTGCTCGATGCCAGGATGACGCAGCAAACGCAATTATATGTACAAGGATCGTCTTAATTATCGCTCAGCGTAAGGAATATTGTTGCCAGCGTATGTATGATGGCCCGCGGCAAATCCGTCGTGCACAGACAGAGAATCGAACTAATGTTACTATGCCCTGTGCTTGATGGCCGTATGCTGAAGTTAGCTCCGAGCTTCTCTCTAATTGATCTCAATGTAAACGTTCTAATAAATTTCGTAATTAAACGTCGAGAATTTGCAGTACCAAATCTATGTATCTTGCGGATTCACAAGTTCTAATATTTATGTATTAAGTATTGCGTAAAATTCAAAATTTAGCTTTTTATTCATTTTAATTTGAAAACTTACGTTTTTAACTGATAATTTGAAAGTTTAACTTACAAAACATTCGGTACGTATTAGAAAATCGAGTTTTGACGTTGAACGTGAACCGTGTCGCAATTTTCTTACTCGCGAGTTCTTGCATAATAGATGAGAAAACGATGTGGGTCGAGAAGAAAATTATAACGTGCTGAGCAGAGCTTGCGAGTAAACGGGAGGAGGGCAAGCAGTGCTGTTGGGCTGCGAGGAGAGTATAGAGAACATTACTTCCACGACGATACATATACGCTTTCTCAGCTCCCCGGAAATTGTACTCCCGAGCGAGATAATGCATATACTAGCATTTCGCGTTGTTTAAACCTTAGACTAAGTAAAGCTGCTTTATTTTCGCTCGTATACCTAGCTCGATTTGTATATCACTGGCACTTCCGTTACTTGCTAAAAATTATTGCTTGCAAGCTCCGCTGCATATCGACAACTCTCGTCGTCCGAAATCCCTAGCAATACGACTATGAATTTCAATGTCTAATAACGTAGTTGATCTACATTTTCATTTTCATATGTTCATTCATAATGTGTATAAGAGATTATCGGACAGAGTAGTAATTAATATATTTTAGAAAATTTTAATAAAACCACTTTTCGTATTATTGGTCGTATTCCTCATTAATTAAGGTCGTAGAAGAGGCAAGCACCTCATAGGAGCAGTACCACTTGATCTACATGTGCAGTGTATTCGTAAAGGGCCGCGCGCCTGGCAATATTGGTATATCTGCGCAGATTGCACAGTAATGCTCGTGGAACGCCATTGACGTCAATGGGCTAACGTAAACTGGAATGTCTTTGGCGTACATCTGTACCTACCTGTACACCAAGAGTTATAAGCCGTGAAAATTTCTCGCGAATTTCTAATAAAATACAATAGCGCAGGACTGACATATTATATTTTATCTCGAAAGCGACTTTCTTTTCCTACATAGGTATCTGTACATATAGATATTTTTTTTTCTTATTCAAATTTTCACTTTCTTAGTTTATTCGGGTTTATTATACTTTTAAATGACATTTAAATAGAAGCACTCGACATTTTAAGTTAGCGTTAGCGCGAAGAAGCAGGCGAGTAACTTGAAATGAATTCAAGAGGCGAACTTTTAATCCGGAATATATCCGGGGCCTCGAGGAAAATAATTGTCTCTCGCGCGAGCGCGGGAATACTTGCACACTCCAAATTCAAAAGATTTCGCGCTGAAGTCTGAAAAAAGAACTTTCCCACCGACCTTTATTCGACCGAAAGTTTTGGTGTTCTTCAGTGGCACGGGGTCACGAAGCCAAATCCAAGTTGGCGCAGGCCGGAACGAGACCATCCGTAATCAGATCCAAAAATCGGGTCAGCCTTGTGTCGTCGTCGTCGTCGTTGTCGTCGTCGCTGTCGTCCATCTCCTGTTGGGTGGAGTTGGCGAAAAGCCGCTGACAATGAGCTACGAAAGGGGTTGCACTCGGGAGTAGGAGAGAAGAGAAGTGCTGCTGGCAGTAGAGATTGTATAGGGCCTACTTTGTTCTAGGCCGCAGGGCATTCGCGAAATCGGATGAGGCGATCGTAATCGCATATTCATCTAACTCAGTGGTATGTGCGCGAGTCGGGTAATGGGAGGAGGGGGGAACATCTCACATTAGGATGCAAATTTCAGATGCCCAGACGCTTGCAGCCCGCGGAATTAGTAAAGTTCGCCTTTTGCGCAGGGATGGCAGCAGCGGAGCCAGATTTTCGCCTCGTGCGTCATTCCTTCCTTGCGAGCGCGAAAGCTCCCGAGCCGGAAGAGGCGGAGCTGCGATGCAGCCCAGGATGAGCCAATCTTTCGATCCTCCCCTTGCCTTCTATATTCCTCTTCCTAGTACTAGTAGTAGTAGTAGTAGTAGTAGTAGTACTCCTTCTACTTAGTCTCCTACGAACGGAATTATTCTTGCGCCGTCGAGGCTAAAATCCTCTACTGCCGTACGGTTTGATAGTGACTTTTGCACAACAGTCGCCTCAAACGCGATTCATCCCATGTGACCTTAAACCAGTTCGTCTCCCTTCGATGAGTTTCCTCAACAACGTATTGAGCGGCTTGTCGTCTTAAGACACCTGTGTTATACGCTTAGTTTTTGAGTTTAAAATCGGCCCGAACGTGGATACGTCTTGGCTTTACTTAATTTTCGGAAAATACTTTTTTTAAAAACTTTTTTTTCACTTTTTCTGATACATTTTTCGAGTTCTGTTGTATTATAACGTATTATTACAAATTTATCGATTATGTATTTAAAAATGCCATTTTTGAATGTTATTTTCTATCTCCAAAAAATTTTTATTCTATGCCCATGTCATTTTAACAAACAATATTGATTTAAATTCGCTGACATCTACATCCAGGAAGTACATTCCTTCTCGTATAAGATTAATATTAAAAATTCAAAAATAAGATAAATATAAAAAAGTAATAGAGCTTGCAATATTTTTATTGACTTTTTTTCTAAATAAAATTTGCACTTAAAATAAATTTAATCAAAAGGCCTTGCTAAAATGTATAAAATAATAACTACATACTCGTAATTTACGTTTTAAAAGTTAAACATTGCATAAAATTTAATGAAATAAAGGAGTAAATGAAAATAGGGGACTTCTCTTAAACGGGTTAAGTACAAAAAGCTCTCGCTCGAGAAAATCGCACAGTATAGCTGTGGCTTTTTCTCGCATCTCATTGTTTTTTTTTTCTGTTCTGTTCTTTTACTACTACATAAACGTAGATGGTCACGTAAAAAAAGGTCAAGCCGGATTAAATGTGAAATAAGAGGAGCTGCGTACTTTTCGGATGCGGTTTTTCTAGCAAAGAGCTTCGAGCCTCCTCGTTTTCTGACGCGTCTCTCTGCATGGCAAAGGGAATTCTCGCACTGGGATGTAAGTAGTGCTCGGATTTGTATATTTAAAGGGCGTATGAGCGACTTTATTAATGCAGGACTGAGATGAAGCTGGCGAAAAAGGGAAAGGGGGAAGGGGGGAAGGGGTGTTAATAAGCAGCAGCACCACCACCACCATCGTATAGCTGAAAAGTGAGCGCGAGCCCCATTATGCGCCTGGACTTGAGATGAATCATAAAGGCGGTGAATTTCGCAGTGGCTTGCTCGAAACTCAGGGTATTACAGATCACCGGCGCTAATATTTTTTTCTGCTAAAGTCTTCCATTATTCAGACTGGCAGAGAGCGTTTTATCAAACATTTAGACGAACTAATGCCGGAGCTGCTGAGCCTGATATTCCCGGTGACTTTTATCATTGCGCAGCTTTAACACTCGAGAGGTCGTTAAAATTGAATTGAAAGCATAATAAAGTTGTGTGTAATTAACATAAAAAAAAAAAAAAAAAAAAAAAAAGCTTATGTCTCTTTAAGTGCAGCGTTGATGTTTAATCGTACGCGCGATTATCGGATTGTTGTTAACCTAGACATTCTCGTTTAACCACCAAAGACATAACTGGGAGTACAGTACTAAATTTGTGGCCAGTGATGAAATAGAGCAAACGCGCCAACTCGACGAATCAACGCCTGCGAATATTAATTTGTTGCGCACTCGAAACTCCAGCCTCCACTTTCTTCTACTAAATTCTCTTTCGTTCTTTCTCTCTCTCTCTCTCTTTCTCTCTTTCTCTTGCTCGGTCGGTCGAGCGCAGCAGCTCAGTTTTTTCTCTCGCTCGCTCACTCGCCTCGCCCATGTCGAACCCGGTAAAAGCAGGTGACGTTGCGAAATTGGAAAAATCCGTTTTCAATCTTTGTCCTCCTTCGCGAGCGATTTTTCAGCTCGGCATTACGGCGGAAATGGATTTGCCCTCTTGCTCCCGTTTCTCCCCCACCACGCCATTGCAAGCCCATTCAAATGCGAATCGCCGGATAAATTGAATCGAAAAATCACGACAACGTTTTGTGTGTGCGTGTGCGTGCGTGCAAGTGTGTGTTAGCGCTTTTGAGTAATGAGCTGTAAATAATCAATATCTCGCGCACGCGCTTTTTCTCTCCAACATGTTCTTTTCAATTTTAAAAATTGAACCACGTAAAATATCATATTTGTTTTTAAGAACTTGCCTTATACTACAAACCTCGTTGCATCAACTTTGCTGCTGCCGAGTTGTAATTATTCAATTTCTTCCCGAACAACTACGAGCCCGCAATATCGATACCAAACACGTACAATAAAGTGCGGTTTTAGTGAGCAGCGCGACGTTATTATAGTGTAACTCCCGCAGCGAGAGTTACGTAAATCCAACAATGTACAACAACAACAACAACAACTAATTAATTAATTTACAAGTATAGTAACGTCATCGCTGTGTGTTCATTCGAAATCAGGATGAATTTTTAATTCGATGAATTACGTGTGTCAGCAGCACTAATGATGACAGAACGGTAGCATTAAATTATGGAAAAGAAAAAATTTGTCTGAATTTCTCTTTTGCAACTTAATTATAAGCTTTTAAAATTTCATTCGTAAATCCTAGCCTCTAAAAGGCACACACCTCAAACCGCTCATAATAAACTCGGCAAATTAAACTAATAGCTCATATCCTCTTTCATTTCCATTTTCCGAAATTCGCTCGATTCTCCGTCGCAATAATCCCCATTTAAAGGTTAAAATGTTGAAAAAAAGCTTCCACTCGACCTACATACTCCAGGGAAAGCGGACTTTATGGACGAGAACCGTGTTCGGGCCTCCCACTAGCATTCAGAGATGGATTTCGATTGGGTTTGTCGCCGCGTCAGCAGCTCGTGTGGATTTTAACCTTGCTAAATCTCGAGGAGGAGGAGGAGGAGGAGGGATTTGCGTGGCCGCGGAGCTTATCTGGCCTGCAGCCGGCTTAATGGTCTTAACAGGATCCTGGAGCGGCGAAGGTCCAGAGCAGGATATATATTCGAAGCCAGAGCTGGATTATTAAGAGGAGGAGGAGGAGGAGGAGGAGGAGATTGGCGTGTTATATTAGCCGCAACGTAACCACGCTTAGACGTAGTTATTCGCGTCATTCTCGTCGTCTCGCTGCTAGGCGAGCGCGCGGGGGACGTCGATCACGGAGTTACGCCTGTCGCGGTAGTTAACCGTGCGCATATCTCCTATAGGCACGTAGGACAATTAATATTGGCCCACTGCCTGCAGAGTCTGCGTTCACGTGTAGTGGGCTTAAATATACGTGCGTCCCGAGCTGTAACGCGCGAGCGAGCGAGCTAGCTAGCTAGCTAATCTGGGACCTACGATCTGCCGAGAGCTTTGTCGATGGCTCTCGAAGAAGATGCTGTACCTGCTTTGCTCTGCTCAGAAAGCAATCGCATGATTTACGAGGAAATGTTTCGAAGATAGAGAGAGAGAGAGAGAGAGAGAGAGAGAGAGAGAGCGACCTATGTATCTGGGGGCTGGAATGGAAGGTAAAAAGTGCATTACGCAAAGTAAGCACGCGCAAATGCGGAAAAATGCATAATCCATTATCCATTATTCGCGAGTCTATCTACCTATCTATATCTATCTATCTCTGTAAGTGAGGCGTGCACTATGAATGATGCTGGATCTCGCGGCCCGGTGTCTTTTTACTTCACGACCCAGATCTGCTCGACTTAACTATACAACCCGATGTACAAGTATCTATATATGCCTACAGCTTGTACACCGTAGAGCTCTCTCTCTTTCTCTCTCTCTCTCTCTCTCTCTCTCACGCTTATACAGCATCTTATTTATTTATTTATTTATTTATATTTATTCATGAAAGCATCTTCTTTTCTTGAGCTAAGCTTGCACTGCACTGGGTGCTGCTCTCTGTAAATCGATATGCGCCTTACACAGAACTCACACACTCACACACACACACTCATACACCCACATACTTCTTTATGTTATTTCATTCGTAAGTCTTTAATCCTATTTCTTTCAAACGCCAAATTGAATGAGATTTGTTTTCTTGTACGTCAACATTTTTATAATAAGAAAGAAACAAGATGAAAGAAGACACTTGAAACAAAAAAAAAAACAAAAAGAGAGAGAGAGAGGTAGGGTTTTTATAAATGCAAATACAATTTTTACGCGTCCCTTAACGCCTGACGTAATATCCAGTCGTTCTTTGCGAGTTTCATGCAATCATTGCGCTTCGAAGAGGGTCGCGCTGCGTCACTAACCCCCTAATCAAATGTCCTAGGCTCGCGCTTTTTTCTTGTTTTTCTCGAGCGAGTCTCGAGACTCTCGAGGCAGCCAAGCGACACGCGCTGCAGCCCGAGAATTTCATAAACTCTATATTATAGTCACTTGTCCTTTAGCTGCACACGCTCTAACGACCTCGCATTTTTTCCTCACCCAAGCAGAACAATAATTCATCCTCCACACACTTATTACCCTGCAGCTAGTTTCAGTTAAAAAAAAACCATATACAGCGAATATTTTCCTCTCTTTTCGAGTAAAACACGCAGACTGTATAGGTGTACATGCGCACTCTTTTTCTACAACGTGTAATTGTTAATTAACCTGGTGTGCTAGAATGACTGCTAGCTAAGTAGAGGGTATGAGAAGAAAAAAAAATGATTAATCGACCTCGGACCACGTAGCATCGCTTGATTACGTATAGCCGGCTAAATAACCCGCTATATATGAGACACTGCTACTTGAGACGACAGTGAAACCTGCATTCTGGCATATGCTGAATATGCAACGAACATATTGCTGCGCACCTCGACGACAGCCCTACTCGCTCTCCTCTCTTTTACGCGCTTATCAGCGAAGCTTGCAAGCTTTAAAAGGAGTGACAATATGAGCCGCTGTTCCTATTGGCGCACATCATCTTTAAATTTCACGGGTCGCTCAAGTGCACCGAAACCGACGTATGCATGTACTCGTTGTCGAATGCACTTGTCCATTTCAATCAGTGCGACCGAGGCGAGAGTGTGTGTAATTATTATTATTATTATTATATAAAGAATTTTTAACTTACCGTAGATAAAATTTCAATAGTTCAAGCTTTAAAGCCTTACTTAATGCGCGATACTCGATAGCGAGTTTATAAATACATATATATGTATTATTAATGTAGCAAAAATATTCGCTTTGAAACAGCGGAAATTTCAATAATTAATCCTCGATACGGGAATGGAAAACAATGACTCTGCCCGCGCAAATGAAATATAAAATTTAAATATTAACGCTCGTGGTTGAGAAGAATGAATATTTGTAGAGATATATCGCGACTCGTGATATTCGTTATATTTAATTCACAGGACTCGACTTTGGAAATGGATAGAAGGGTAAAAAATCGCACGGGGAGAAGGAGCCAAGAGAGTAGGGTAGGAGTGCAGGGATAGGACGACGACGACGACGAGAAGGACGCACCGGCGCATGAATAAAATAATGTAACTTCCGACATACTGTGCTAGCAGAGATAGAGAGAGCAGAGATAGCACCCGCTCGGCTTTTGGACCCTTTTTCTCGTTGGCTCCTTCCACGCCGGAGAGCACGTGCGCGCTCCGGGACACCGTGATCCTTTCGTTACACGTAGCTTGCCAAAGGTTTTAAGGCTTCAACATGCTGTTTCGGAAATAGCTTTTGTGTGGGATCGAGTGCGTTCTCGAAAAAGGATTATCGGCGAATGCCGCTGCTAGAGTCGCCTCGTTTCACCAAAATCCTTTTTTCTTCTTCTTCTTCTTCTTCTTCTACTTCTCAAAAAGAGATTTTATTCTTCTGTCTGCGTGTTCTGCTGCAGAATGATTTTTTACATTTTACCGAGAATTTTACGGTACAGAAATATCAATTTTATCTGTTAGTTTATTTCTTTCTCAGTTTCATTCATTAACAAGTAAATATATAGTAATATTATTATAAATATAAAATTAATTTTCAAAAGTAGTTTGTAATAGGCTAGTTTCAACAGAAATTTGACAAATAATGTATTTAGAGTTGTCATCAAAATGTTTACGTGCTTACTTTCAAAAAAGGGCATGAAGCTATACTCTTTGATTATATTTATGTCCTTTACGTTTAATGTCGTAAAGGCATTTGTTAGTTTTTAATTAAAAACTTGCAAGTTTTTTTTTCGTACTGTAATTACAAATTTTAATAATATCCTTAATACGAATTTTAATTGAAATTTTTCAGGGTTGCTTGCTTGAAAAATTTTTTCATTTGGTATGAGTCCTCGTGATACAAAAGTAGCCTGTTTTTAGTTTAAGACGGATTTGAGGTAAATTGTGCCACGAAAAATGGCAGGAAAATTGACGTTTGTTTGTTTTGAAAACTTGTTGCGAAATATTGTGACCTGCAAAGGAAAGGGAACCTGTAACGTTTCTTTTTAATTAACCCGAAAATTCTCTTCTATGAAGTACATTTACTGTTTTGTAATTACTTTTTTTCTCGATAATAAGTTGAAACTGTTTCTCGAGAATAACTCGAGAGTTTTAATAGTCCTTAAAATTATAATTTATAGCTATAATCCCAGGCAATATCACAAATTTATAATGCAAACGTACTTTTAAAATTATTTATTATTCCGAGGAAAGGGAAGTTGAAAAAAAGTGATAAAAATCCATTGAAATTTCTGTTGAACTCTCAATTTCGATGTCGACATTATAAGAAACAGAATTCATATCTCGACAGCTGTTGTGTAACTATTTTTCTTTTTTAATGCCCCTCAAAGTTTGGCTGAAAAATATCAACGCGAGCGAGCATCAAGACAGCAGCAGCAGCAGTACAAGTATATAAGACTACGTGACATTTGTATGTACTTTAAAATAGGTCAAACTAATTTTCTGATAGGGCAAGGCAAAACTGTAAACATTTTGAAAAGTTTGAAATGATTATCTTCTCTTATGCGAAACTTATACTATCAGTAAGATTCAAACCTGAAGTATTGATCATTCGTGTTTCTTTTTTTTTCTTTTTTTTTACAAGCGCTCTTGACGTCAAAGTATAATACGAAAGAGCACGATGCAATTACTCTAAAGCTTATTTATGTATATAGATATTTCTTTCATAAATACTGACAGTAGCAGAGCAACTTTATTAATCATCTCATTCATAAGAATTTGCATAGTAGTTGCAGGGGTGTATTTGAGATTTGTAAAGCCGAGCAGGATGAATCCCTAAAAGAGTCAAAGACGTCAAGAGCGAAATGAACTGCAGCGACGAGAAAAAGAAGTGTTCCCCGTGGGAGAGCAAAATAAGTTTGAGCTTTCATCGAAACAAGTCTCGAGGTGGCAGTGCCACAAGAATAAGAGCAAGCGCCAGACCAAATGGTAGTCTATAGAGGTGCGCGAATATCGCAGGGGCCGCGTGACATGTTTTAGAAATAAGGACAAGTGTGCGAGAATCAAGTCATAAACGGGGCACACACACACACACACACAAGCTCTCGTGCTTCTAGCTTCTTCTCCAAAGCCCCTAAAGTACACACTTCTCCGCGCGTCTCGGAATGCGGTGGTGCGGGCGCGAGGAGAAGAGTCGAGAGGAAAGAGCACAGTAGCGCCAGGGGTTACGTGGAAGCCGAGTCGGTAAGGGAGTGAGAGATTCCCAAGCTCTTCGACCGGCGTCGCACCTGTGCGGTGAATATAGGAGGGAACGATGGGTGTGGGAGGGGGAGGGGGGGGGGGAGCTTCGGATGGAGGGAGAACGGTCGATAGAGCTACTGCATCGGTGCCGAGAAGACTGCTCTACCCCCTGCTCTGCTTTCTCGCGGCCTGCACTTCCGCGCTCTCAATGAGTAACGAGCTTATAGGTATAGGTACGCTCTCTCCGGGGGTGACACGCGGTGAATGCTGCTGCCGCTAGCGTTGCGCTAAGTTGTCCCCTCCTGACGATGCACTCGGCCTGGAATTAGTCGTGCAGTTTTGCTCGGCTTCCCTTATACCGCTGCATGCAGCTATTATGCAACTATATACTCTACGGTTTGTTTGCCGAAATATCGCGAGCTGGGACACGAAATGCGATATAGCCTATACAGCAAAACGAGCTTGCTCTAAGCACACACACACACGCACGCATATCGCCTAGTTCATCGAGAGCTGAGGTCAGCAGTGTTTTGTTTGAATTCGATATACTATACAACTCTGAGCTTGTTTGCGTCCAATACTTTTGAAAGAGGCTTGGGGCGAAGTAATCGAGTCTATAACTGCGCTGCAGCGTTTACTTTCACAAGCTGTTTATGTATTTTTCCTTCCACGATAAGGATTTTGTTTATTTGTTGTGTTTTACGTTACATATGTACCTATACTTATATACATAAATTTAAGCATTAAAACATGTTTATTAGGTCAATATTCTACCGAACAATTGATGACAAATAAAGAAAGCTAGGTTGTATAGGTAAATATTTATAAAGAGAAGGTAAAAGAGCAAAAAATTTAGATGAATATAAATTGTACTGAATTTTTGTAATTATACGCCATTTATCTACATTTGAAAGAAAACAAAAATTGTCAAGTGTGCAGCTGCTTACCAAGCAGCCATAAAATCGAAAATTCAACTCCACAATCTTACAGAAGATTTAAACTCTCTTAAAACTTGCTAGTCGCAGGCCATAAGAATAAATGTATCGACGTAGCGAACGAATAGAAGGCAATATAATAGAGTAGAGAGAGAATGAAAGAGAAAGTGGACGTGTGGGGCTTTGTACGGAGCTTTGTCGATTTTTCTTCCTCGAAAGCGTGTGTACCTACCTACCTACCTACCTACCTACCTA
>JAPYZE010005704.1:0-10129 GCA_030522805.1 Leptomastidea abnormis | reverse complement strand
TCGAATGATTTACTGCCCTCGCTTCGCTCGTGCAGTAAACTTCATTCTCAGGCATAAAAGCTCATTTTTGCCCCTTGGTGCATAATATACTATTTTTTATAAAAAAATCACTATTGCTCAAGGAACGAAGAAGAACATCAGTACACATCTCGAAATGGCATATTATTTTCTCTTCCATCAATAATAACGCTGTAGAAGCATGAAAAGAGAGAAGCAAGCGTATAGAATATAGGAAAGCACAGCAGGAAGGCCAATTTGAATTTGAATCAACAAAACGCTCGACATTAATGAGCTGCAGCAGCGCTTGCTTTACTTGACGACGACGACGACGACGACGACGACTACGACTGCCAACTTGAATAAACGCCATAATTGCACTATGACTGCACGAGCCAACCAAGCGCCTACGCGCTAAAGCACCGCAATTTCTTTCCCAGCGCAATCAGCTGCAAGAACCTCCTCCTCCCCTTTTTTTCCTCCTACACCTTAGCAGACGACAAAGTCTATACCTAAGACGTAGCTTCTTCTTTTTTTGCTTTTTTTTTAATATTAAAAATGAAATGAGAACTTATCTTGCAGCAGAGAAATATTGCGGAGGCGGAAAAACGACAGACACGGGGGTACTTTTAAAATGAAAAAAGAGAAATGTTCGGAAGTAGGAAAAATTCGTTTGCTGGCTCTAGTTTATGGTAAGAGGGAGTAATTCTTTTTCTTTTTCTTTGTGCTGCGTTTTAGAGGAAAGCGAGTGTAAAAAAATAAAGACTGAGAGGGGGGGGGGAGGGTAGGGGAATTGTGTTTATTTAAGCGCAAGAAGATAGACGGGCTGGGTTTTATAATATCCGCATGCAAAAGGAGCCGCAACTAAAAGGCTCTTGCTTTTTTAGTATATTCAGAGCCAAAAGTACAATGCATTTTTATTAATTTGCGCGAATGACTTTGCTCTTTTGTTATGACATTTTTTATTCAAAAAATTTTTATTTTTAATTAAAGTGAAGCAAATTTTTTTTAATAAATTGAAAATTTATTAAAATTTGTTTAATCCTCAGAGCACGTTATTATAGAAGAAAATAATATAGATATTTTAAATAAAATTTTTATCAAAAAATATGTTAGTCATCGTAAGAATAACGGTCCTGAAAATAAATCATCCAAGTTGTATAAGCTAATCACAACGGAAAAAGTCATCATAGAAAAAATAGAAAGATAAAAACCAGCAAAAACGTTGCAGAAATTGGAGACAGGCGGTGTAACGGAGAGAAGAAAGCAGCCAGACACACACTCGCGTTGAAAAAAGAGGCGGCGGAGGAAAAGAAAGAGAAAGAAAGTGTCGCCACTGATGCAGATGTGTGTGTGTGTGTGTGTGTGTGTGTGTGTATTCGAGTCCCAACCATCATATTCTCCCGCGGTCCCCACGAGGGCCGTAAACAGTCGTTAAAAGATCTCCCCCCTGCTGCTGCTGCTGGCAGTGGTGTGGTCGTAAAACTGCTTTTCCTCTGTATTCCTTTCCCATGTCCTCTCAAAAATCCATGCCAGACCGACACCAAACGACCGACTATTTGACGAGTGCCGATCCCTTAAATACACTCGTATAACAACAACAGGAGACCGCGATTTTTATTCTTAAAAGAAAAAGAGCAACCTGGGTTGGACCTGGAAAATTTCAAGTGCCGAGGTCAAAGTCTATAATAGTCTCGCGCTTGAGATGCAGCTCAAGTGATCTACCTACAGAAAAAAAGTTGCTAGTCGCTTTCTTCCGTTCTTAAAAAGAAATGAAGTATTATAGAAGCAAGAGCACATGTGGTAACAGGAAGTCCATAATCCTATAATCGAGCTACAGCGACCACCAACGTCCTCAACTTGACGCTTCTCAAGCTCACGTGTTACTACAAAAATATTCATTTAGCCACAAATCTCTTAACTGGCAGATCCAAAAACTTCAATATTCCAACATCGCAATATAAAAATTCGAAAAACGTCTTTCACTGCCATCGCTTATACTTCGTATATATATACATAGGTACAACTTGAGGTTTCCGCCGTATACATATGGGTATGAATAAATATACAATATTTCACGTATAAGACAGCGGCGTCACGGAGATGCGTCGTAGCAGCAGGGCTCCACCACCACTACCACCACCTGCGGCTTCCGGGGCGTTACGCAGAGCAACTCCTTCGCATGTATAGGGTTCGCGATGCGTCATACGATATACACATATATAGGTAGGTATATATATATATACAGAAAGAACAACCGACTTTATAAATATAACTCATGCTGGTTACGCTTGACTTTGCTTTATACTCGACTTTTTACGCTTCTTCTTCTTCTTTTTTTTCTTTTTCTTAGACTGGATTGTATGTCGCGGGAGTGTACATTTTTTTTGCAAGTAGGAGATATAAGATTCTCCGAGGTCGTTTAATGGTAAAAACGTTCTCCAGATTCTTGATGGGTTCTGTTAGAAAGTTGAAGGAGGGGTATATAAGTGAGGAGCTGCGCTGCTCCGCGTGTCCGATTTCTCGAATCATGTGCTTCCGTAAAAGTGAACGACCTAAAAACGCAAAGAGAATTTTCGCTCTCTCTCTCTCTCTCTCTCTCTCTCTCTCTCTCTCTCTCTCTCTCTCTCTAAAAGAGCCATTTTTACGCTCTGTCGAGATTCTGCGGGAACGCACCGTTCTCCGAAATTCTCTCGTCAATGGACTGAGTCCACACTTTCATCGCGTATATTTTTTTTCATTTTTTTTGCAGCTGCAATTTTGCGCTCTGATTAATATTCAGGTCTATTTTGATTTCACGTGGTTTATACACGCATGTACTGATATGAAAAAAAATTCTGTCGAATGTATGTTTTATTAACTGTATGTACGATGTGAATATGAAATTTCGAGAGAGAAATTTTATGGAAATTTTTTTTTTACTTGTAGTTGTTACAAGTTATTGGTACTTAATTTTTGATCTCTAATATATTAAAATATTTGAGAAATCAAGTAGTGAGAGAATGAAAGGAAAAAAAAATACTAAACATAATTTAGGAGACGGATGAATTACCAAGGAAACATATTGTTAAACATTTATGTTGGAAATCAAAGTTATTCATGACTTCATAAACTTTGTTAATAAAAAACTAAAAAAATTTTAAAGCTTGTAATAAAGAAAAGAAGAAAAACTTTTTCTTTAAACACACATAGACGAACATAAATTTGAATAAATCCTCATCAAAAATTGAACTCTTGAACATTAAAATCTAAACAATGTACAGGTATAATATGGCTACATGTACACGTGAGATTTATCGGTCGGGATTCATAATTTACATTTTGAAACTTGAGCACGAAGAAAAACGGAAGAGGGATATATTATATAGTTTTTAAAAGAGATATAGAGAAAGCTTACCGTATCTTCAAACACCAGGTTGACCTGGCGATGGTCGCTGATGGGATGGGCCTGCGGAGGTCGATGCATTCTACCGCTGATCACTTCCGGGTAGTCAATCTGAAAAAACACAAGATAAAAATTTCTATTTTTAAAAACAATTCTTTTTTATCGTTATACATTTTCTATCTATCATTTCCTTTTTCTTTCTGTGTTCACGTTCACAACAACAGTGATCTCAAATTTTATTTCAACGAATTTCAATTACATTTTTTATGATTAAAAATTTATAATAATGCATTTACTAAAGAATTTAACAACAGACTTATTTTGAATACTCTTCATAAAAATTTTTATCAAAATTCGTTCACTTTTTCATGGCAAATTTACTATATTTATTAAATCGCAATTCAAACAATAAATGGATAATTTTATCATAAAAGAGGTCATCAGAATTTTTGTCCGCTCTTATAAACAGGACATCGTAAAATTAAAACTATCACAATAACATTGATTTATACGATCAATAAAGTCACATTGATGTTCATTAAATAATCTTAATAATTAAAATAGTCATATTATAAATGTTTTATAGTTTATTTAATCTTATTTATAAGCAATGCATTCGTCCAAAAAATTGCAGTTTAATTATGTTTTCCACAGTTCGATCAAGTTTAAAGTTCAGCTCCATTTTAATAAAATGACAGTGACATAAAACGCAAGTTCTAAAAAAAACTTTAATTAAATCAAACTCCAGATAACTGTAATTTAATCATTCTATTATTAAATCCTCGTAATAAATTGAGAAAATTATCTGTTTTAAATTCATTGATGAAATTGTAAAGTTAAAATTGAGGCTTATCATATATTTATAACGAGAAAATGTCAACGAGGATGTGAAGTTCAGAAACATACACATAAATAAAGCGATAAATAATTATTAAATAAAATAAAATAAATATATATATATATATTTGAATGCAGCACTACACTCAAAAACTAAGTAAATCAGAAATAAAAAAAAAATTCATTCAGAGACTTGAAACAGTTTTACTCGATCTACATATTAAGCACCGAAAAAAAAAATCTCCATATGAAACAATCATAACTCCCTCGCCTTGAAAAGTCACCATTTCAACGGCTCAATAAAACCGTCAACTCGTATACAAGTAACCTGAAGAATAGAATTAGTCCATCAGCCGGTAGATATTTCATTTTAAAAAGAGAAAAGGGGTACGTATACACAGCAGGCAAGCAAGCAAGCAACCAAGCAAGCACACGTGTGCGCTTGTATGTGTTATATACGCTTAACATCTGCATCCCAGACGAGTTTGGGGAGGCTCGGATCTCTGCGTTTTATGTAACCAAGTCTAAAATTTTATATACAAAATACGTATTATGCTTGCCCACAATATTTCACGCACAATTGAATTGCTACACAATTTTGAAGTTTGCTTGGTTATGCGTAATCATGCATGCAGGAATAATAAATTTTTTTTTTTACACATAACTGATTAAATTATGCGATAAGCTTGACAAACAATATAAGCTTGTTGAATGACAATATTAACATAAACTATATTTAAAAGATAAAAAAAAAAAAAAAAAATATCCCTCATAAAAAGTGAAATGAGATTTCGGTTATCTGACGCATATATAATATACATATGGGACTACGTATTTGATTTTCCAAGTTGACTTTCTTCAGCTATATGTAAATTTCCTGCGAGCATCTTTATAGTGATGCAGTATACCTAATAGATTTTCTAACGCGTGCCACAAACGCTTGTTTAGTCAGTATACATATTCCAAAAGATAGAGATATAGAGAGGAGTGCCTTACTCCGGAAGCAGACAATACTACTACTACTACTACTACAGCAGCCACACGTCGAGAAATAAAAAGCCATAAACGAGCCGTAACTTATATTATTAATCCCTAGTATGTAGAATCAGGAGCAGCAGCAAGAGCCGCCAGATACGCGTGCGAGGTACTTATCGGACGAAAAAAAAGTCATTTCAGCTGTTGCTTTTCGGGAGCACAGCACAGACTATACGTTCATCGCGATGATGACGTGTCGTCGGCTGCCGGTATATACCATCGCGCAAAGGAAATCCAGCAGTCGAAAAGAAAGGAAAAAGACAAGAGAGAAAGAGAGACACAAAGAAAAGATCGTATACAGCCATAGCGACACATTACCACTACACGAGAACAGAAGGAAAGAGAGAGAGAGAGAGAGAGAGGAGTGAGGAGAGGAAGAGGGGAAGTTGGAAAAAAAAGAGTGACGAGAGCTCATGTGCTCGCGCGCGCGACGACGACGACGACGACGACGACGACGTTGACTCCGGGGGACCGGAACTCGCGTGGGCCGGACTTCCGGCTGATACACTGATTCACGCGAGCGATTCCCTTTTCTCTCCCTCGCTACTGTGTATATATATATATGCGCTGTTGCTGCTTTCTGTAGCAAAGCCAGCCTCGGAAATTCGGAAAAGAATGGGAGCACCCACGATCCGACCGACCCTTTTTCCCTCCCTCCATCTCTTTCTCTCTTCATTTTCTAGCTCTTGTTTCGCTTTTTTCCACTTCTCTTTTTTTATATTATTGTATTTTTATTTTACCGCTGAGTATTTTCAGTTTACGAGTTCTGAATGGAAAATGGGTGTTCGCATAAGAGAATACGATTTTTCTGTTCGAATTTAAGTTTAAAGATTTTTTGTGATTTTAAATCTATTTTAATAGTAAATTTTATGTCTTTTTGTAATGGAATCGTTACCGATCCTATATCTTTAAATTTAAAATTTTCAGACGGAAATTCAATGTGATAACTTGAGACGTAATATTATAATGACAATATAATAGATTATTTATTTTTATAAAAATAAGTTTTAATCATTTTATATGTAGATTTATGATTACTGTTATTGTCCAAATTAGCATCGCGAAAAGTGCTTATCAAAATTACAGACCATCTTAAGAATAACACAAATTAAGCAATTATATCTTGCGTTATCTCAAGTAGTCTTATAAATTATGAAAATCATGTACTTGCATTACTTAAAAAAAAAATGACTACGAGACTCTAGAATAAAATTAAATGAAATTCAAGGAGCAGAAGATATATTAAATATTATAAATGACATAAATATAAGTGTACGATATCATAACTACTTAAGTCTGAAAAATTGGTAATAACAAGAAAAATGCAAAAGCATAAACATATATATATATATATATACATACATAAAAAATCGTGACGCAACATATAAACAAGTAGTCGTCGAGACGTCTTATTGTGTTGTGCAACGCTTGAAATGTGATGCAAAAGATTATCATTTCTGTCCTTGTTTTATTAATTTTTTTTTTTTATCTTTCTGTCATTTAAACCTTTTCTTTTTTGCTGACAGGTGAATCTAATAAATGCAGTTTTTAAAATTTTTTTTTTATATTCTAATTAGGTACTCAAATCTTTATATAATTTTTCAATATCTCAAATATATAATATTTAAATTACCTAATCAATCACAAAGTACAAAAATTTAAATATAAAAAAGTAAGAAAATTTTCCATATCCTTCACTCTACATCGTAAAAAAATATTAATAGAGTTGGTGGAACATGACGTTAGCAACTTTTTACTTTATACAACGCAAAAACTTCCTGAAAACGCAAAAAAGAAGAAAAAAAATAGAAGAGCGAACAAAATAGCCAACAGAAAAGTGTCGACGCTATAAAGAGCCACCGCGGCACAAAGCTTTTTCTGCGCCACACACACACACACACTCTCTTTGTGTATGTATGTACAACCCACACCCCAAAAAGGTATCGAAACCAAGACAGCCTGAAAAAATACACTGGCCTCGTTACGGAAAAGCCATTTGCGAGCTCCATCGAGTAAAAAAAAAAGGAGAAAAAAAAAGAGCAAGAGTAGTAGCTCGATAAGCCTATAGCCAGCACACATCGCGCAGCTCTATCTTTGATCAGCGAAGAGAGAAAAAAAATAATTAGGGGCGGCTTCCAATCTTGCCGATCCCAAGAAAGCCAAGATACACACTGGCTATGAAGAAAGCTCAATTACTTGCTTCAAGTGGCCTTGGCCTTCGTGAAAATTGATCCGGACGCGAATGTGAAACGAAAGAAAAAAATACTGCGGCAAACATTTTAAATGTTTACGTTCCAAAATTCGAGTATTTGTAAACAGTGATTCTTTGGAAATTGAGAGCGCGACTTTGAAAGGCTTTTGCGATGAGAGTGAGAGAGAGAGAGAGAGAGAGAGAGAGAGAGAGAGAGAGAGAGAGAGAGAGAGCGAGGTCAATGCGCGCTTGTGTGAGCTATGGCAATGTTGGAAAATTAGCGAGTGTAAGAGACGGGCAAGAAGAAGACAGGTGTCTATCTGTCTGTGTATGTTCGTTTTTCCATTTAGTTCGAAGTATATCGTGGACTTTGAGAGCTTGCTTCAATGTTTTCTTTTACTTGTCTGGTTAGCTACATAAGATTTTCTTTTTGAAGTTGAATATACTTTAATTTGTAGATGTAAATGTTTAGACAACATCAACATTGTTTTTCTTTCAACAGAAATATTTATTAAAAATTTAAAAAAGCGACATTTTTCTGTTTTACAAAAAAAAAATTTTCTGGTCTTCAATTGTTAAGTGGCTGCATAATATATTCATTAAAATTGCAGAAAAAATAATCTCCACGTGCATATTATACTCCCTTATCACATTTTATCATTCCTATGATACCAAACGTTTCATTCAAGAATATTTATATAAACATTCTCAGAATATACAGATAAAGAAAAAAAAATCGCAATTCTTTCCCAATACACAATCTGGTTTTTCCAGATTTATGCAATTTTCTCGCAAATAATCGCAGCTCGTATTTCCTTGATTCGACATGAGTTTAAAGAAAGCACAAGTTATTATAGTTGTATACAAGAGTTATTTTTCGCGTGATGCACAAGACTATGATATATATATATGATATAGCTATATCAGCAAACTCGATTAAAATTTAGAAAGTATCAGGCTACACGCTCTTCGACTCCGAACGCCAAGTTTACGTTATTGACCCCAATTCATGAAACACTTTCATTATGTACATACGTATATCCCAAAATATTTAAAAACATTTAAATATATCAACAATTTACAAAGTAGGTATATTATTTCCTCTCTCTCTCTCTCTCTCTCTTTCTCTCTTTCTAAATCATCATTTTTTGTTTTCTTTTCATTTTAAATTTCTCACTTTCATTTTCAACCAGCCATCGCATTCCTAAGTGAATATTACTCAATTCCCCTCTTCCGTTCTTCCTTTCTCCCCCCCCCCCCCAAAAAAAAACTTTCTCACAACCTGCTCTGCTGCTGCTGCTGCTGCGACCAAGCCTAAACTGCAAACTCGAGCGGACGTGGTCCTTGAATTCACGCCTGATTCGAGGCACGCCGCTGAAATAATTCAGAGTATATCAAAAGCAACAACGACGGGAAGGGAGAGATGAGGGGGAGGAGGTGAACAAGAGAGCGCATCAAAAAGGAAGCCCGCTACGTGCTCTCATAGCTTCGCTCGACAATGCCCTCCTCCTCCTCCTCCTTTATCACTTCTCTCCATTACACCCTCCAACTTTATATGAGAGAGAGAGAGAGAGAGAGAGAGAGAGACTATATCAAGCCGCTGCTACTATACTCTCATATACCCACTCTCCCTCATTCTCTTCTTGCAGCCATAACGACAAGAGAGTAGAGAGACTAAAGTCCAGTCGTTTTCCACGCCTGTTTATTATTCGACCGGCAGACACAATCTCTCGCCGCCTTATCCGCGGCTTTAACCTCCCCCTGCATCCATGTTATCCGCACCACGCGCAGGTTTGCGAGGGACTATACAGCTACGCGGAGGTTATTGGGTTTCCTGAGAATATGCGGGGTCTCTCCCCTTCGCCTAATTTCATTTTCTCCCATAGCAGCGTCTATCTCTGCCCAACGTTAATCCCTTAATGGCGCAAAGCGTTCTTAAAAATCATAATACATCGGCCTGAGTTTTCTACACTTGTTTCAACGCAACATAATGTTTATATATATGTATATATACACGAATTATCGGCTTTTAACGAGGGATATTATGCATCGTTATTCCTCTTTGGTAACTTGATTGGGTTACACGATTTTATTGCTTGAAGTGGTTTTTGGTTAAGATATGGTGGAATTTTATGGTGCGATATTGTGTTTACGAGATATCTGAATGAAATTTTTTTAGATTGTAAATAGTGGAATGGATGATAAGGACGTATAAAGGGTGATGTGTTGGTAATATAGTGACGTTACTTTTTATGAAGATTGTATTACTTGGATATTAAATTTAATAAAAAAATACATTTTGAATGAGATTATATATGGAGAACGAGGTGAAAGTAATTTTGAAATAATGTTTGTAAGAAATATTTTAGTACTGATGATAATGTTTATGTCACAAGTCATTAAACCAAATCTTCTGAATCGCTCCTTTAACGAGGTAAAATTTATCTAAATCCATTCAATGGTACACTCGGTTCACATAGTAAGACAACCGATTAAAATGTAATTTTCAAAAACTTAAAAAAAAAACGTCTTAAAAATATTACATCTAATCTTATCAGATCGTTATTTTGGATCCTCTACTCTTTCCTATAGACGAATCCAGGTCACTATACTCCAAAATATCCAAGAGAGTCTAAGCCTAATATATATATATATATATATATATATATATATATATATATATA